>VKOC01001549.1:0-13286 GCA_009364415.1 Spea multiplicata | reverse complement strand
GGATTCCCCATCTGCAGTGATTGTAGACTGGGAGTCAGGGCAGGATTCCCCATCTGCAGTGATTGTAGACTGGGAGTCAGGGCAGGATTCCCCATCGGTCTGCATTAGCTGCATCCCTGGGAGGATGCCCCTGCACTAACTGTAATCAAATTACTCTCACTTCCGAGTTGCACTTTCCTTTACAGTACCTCTTACTCACACCAGACTTATCTCTAGAAGTTAGTGTTGCTTTAAGTCCATCCAAGACATGATTTGATAAAGATGGTACTGCATACAGACAGATACAACTTTTTAGGACCCAGGTGATTTTGAAAACTTGAATCATAGCATGTTAGGGAGGTAGTTATAGAATGTTACACATATGTACAATATCATACATCCTTTCTGTGGATGTAAAGAGACAGCCGTGACTATTTTCTAGTGAAGCAAGAGACTGGTAATTGTTTAGGTTCTTTTGGATGAAAGCGTTGCATGTATTATACTCGCTGAGAATGTGAAATCCTGTCTTTTATTTATACATCTCTACCATAGCCCTTTATACGAGCTGACACCTACATGAATCTCATTACCATTCAGAGCTTTTTAAGCTTCTATTTAAATGTAAATAACATTATACAAAAGTTTAACAATCACTGATAAAACCCAATATTATAAAATTAAGCCAAGTGCTACAAGAGAATTATTTTGAAAAATAAGGTAGTGATATATACCTAGGATATACAGTGTATATATATATATACATATATATGTATATACTGCATATATACCGTATGTTTATATATTTATATATATATGTTATTGTATTTGCTTATCAGTTGTTTAGAAGATATTTAAGTTAACTATGCACTATTTAACCTGATAGAAGATATGATATGTGTCGAAAGGCCACAGAACGAGCAAATGAATGAATGAATGAACTCATCATCCCTCGCCTTTACAAGATTGTCTGAACCTGGAAATCAGCAACAATCAGCAACTTAACAATATGAGAGGGATAACGTATCGGAGAGGAGTAATCACGCTGAGAGGAAAAGGATGTTAAATTTTCTGCTCCCGTGGTATATAGGTGGCAGATCTTCTTTAATGGAAATTAATATAGAGCAAGTTGGAGAGGACTTCTCCTTTATGAGCCCCAACGCAAGCCCCCATTGGCATTAAAACCATAGTCATTGTGTGATATGTCCTGCATCACATCATGTCCTTCTTCCAGTCTGTGTTCAGTTCGCTTCCAGACTCTCTACTGAGGGCGAATTGGTTCAGCACCTCGGACAGCGTTCTGACTCATTTTCTGTCAAGCCGTGAAGGAAAAACATAACGTGGATTTGTTCTTGTTCCACTAGAATCAAACCCGAAACAATGTTACGAGTCATTAGACGGAGCCCTAGGACTTATCCCACCTCTGATCCCAAACTGTCTGAAGATTTCCTCAAAGTAAAATTATCTTCAAGCATTGACAGCGGTCCTTGTGTTGGAGCTGAATTACTGACCTCATGTATAGGAGTGTGAATTAGAATTATTTGATTTAGTAATTATCTTAATTATCAATTGGTTCTTTGTACATTGGGGTAGACAACTGTTGTTGAGATGTAAAATGTAAAAAATATCTTATAGAAACATAGGATTTGCTAGCAGATCGGCCCCATTCGGCCCCATTTAGTCTGCCCATTTTCCTGCTGTTATCTGTCTTTTGTCTCATCTTAGATTCAACTGTTCAATTTATCTAAGCCTCTGACCTTCTGTCTTTAGATTATGACCTCTTATTAAAGCTTAAAGAGAAAGTACGGTAATAAAGAAAATAAAGCATAATAAATATAACAATATTAACCAATCAAGGTTAATAATCAGGACCGCGCAACTATGTATATACCAAAAAAAAACATAAAGGTACGTATAACCCACCACGGAATAATCGCGTTTCTCTGCCTTTAACTCCTTGCATACCGTTTCTGGGTTCATCTAGTTGCTTTTATGTACCTTTCTGCTCTATGTTTCTACATTACAATTTGAAATTGAAATTTTAGGCTGCGCAAAAGTTTGAAATGCTGCAGATCTACATTAAAAAGAAATTTGTTACTAAACAATAAAGGAAATTCTCTGTCTAATGCTTTTGGGAGATGACTTCTATTAAAAATACTTTTCTTGTTGATGTTGATGAAAAGAAGAATGAAATGATTCAAGGGTAAAAGCAACACAGGACAGGTGGACTGTAAGTCAAACTGTTATATGCTACTTATGTCCTGTCTAGCCATTGTACAGCGCTACGGAACATGGTGGCGCTATATAAAACAATAAATAATAATTACAAAGGTGCACAGAGTCCTGAGCATCTATGGATAATCAAAATAAACCACCCCTGGGGTCCCTTTACATCAGAATCTTATACTACCCGGATCTTTAAATGGAAATTGTGCACAAAAGACAAATGAGGCCTAGGTGAGTTTAAGCGTGTAAAATCTATACCGTTACTGTTCCTTTTGATGGATTCGGTGCCAATCTCACTTCTGATAATAGCACTCAAGCTCCCGCTCGAGAGGATGTGCGAGAAAAAGCAAAATTACCGCTCCCTTTGCACTTATTGTGATGATTTTGGTAACTAACATCATGATATTACAGCTGTGCCCATCAAACAGCTCCGTGACAAGGGACCCTACACTTTATTCAAAGTATCTGACATAATCTTCAAAGACTATTTCGTAACACAGAGGGCTTCTTGTACGATTCCCATGCGTATATCACAAAAAATGGCGAATAAACAGAAGCTATTATGGTTATTTTAAATCTTATTTATCAATAGCGCTCCAGTGTACATATTTTGTGTCTGCCTGGAACACAATGCTGTGAAATGCATTTAAGCAGAATTCATTACCATTCAAAAGTTTAGGGTCACTCAGCTGCTTTCATGAAAAACAAGGACATTTCTGGCTGTAACATAATTGCAAAAGGGTTTGCTGGCGATCAGTTAGCCTTTTAAACTTAAACTTGGATCAGCGAACACAACGTGCCATTGGGACACAGGAGTGATGGGAGTGATAAAGGGCCATTGGGAACCAGGAGTGATGGGAGTGATGGGGCTGATAAAGGGGCATTGGTACACAGGAGTGATGGGAGTGATAAAGGGCCATTGGAACACAGGAGTGATAAAGGGCCAAAACTTTTGAATGGCAGTGTATAAATCAATGAGTTAATCTATAAATAAAGAGAAAATATGAAAAACTGGCTTGTCATATGCTTGTTTAACCTAAAATCCACAGGCAAAGCATATTCTGTTCTTTATATGCAAAATAGTGCATCCGTTACACACATATGTTTTTGTAACTGTGTTGCCCACGCCTAGGAAACCAGACGTTTAGAAGACCAGTCATTTATTTTCTCCCCTGCATAGTGAATATAAGTGAATAAAATTACTGCTGCAAAAAAAACCCAGCTCAAGCAAACGCGTCTCATTTTTGTCCTTCTGTCCCTTTTCTCCCCCATATCTGCTTTTTGTTCCGCATTTCTTTTTTTCCTCATCTCTCCTCACTCTTCCCACTGCCTGTATCTTATCTGCCTCTCTTCTCTCTCTATCTACGATATCCCCCATCCTTTCCCTCTCCCTCTCTTTAGAGGAGCTGGAATAAATTTGCCTTCTTTGCCGGCCGGCTACAGAGCACGTCTTACCGCTGACATTATTTAAAGACGTACGCTGGGGAAATCAGCCAAGAGCCCTCTGATAAAGTGACCTGTTATTTATATTATACAGATACATTTAGTTAAGGTATAGCGGGGATCTTGCAGGATAGCATGAAGAGGTGGGATTTCCAAGGCTTCATACTCAGCCGTGTATTTCTTGTGATGTATTTGCACGTCACATACTCTGTTCTGCGCAAGTTGTTAAAAAAAAAAACAAAAACAGGATTCCCTGAAGCAGTTTACGTTATAGAGAATAAAGCACATGATCAGATCTGGAAACCGGAAGGATGTGCTCGTTCCACTGGAATTTAAACACTTTTATAACTAAATTAAACTCCTCTACTGATACTGTTGAATGTCCAAAGCCTTCCCAGAAATTACTCTTTAATCATGGAAGATTTTGCCTCGTTCATCATTTTTTATGGAAACACCATAATCACCATATGACACAAAAGCAGAAACTGATATGTTGCTGCTATAAAAAAAATTGTGAGGATTAAAAGTTTTTGTGTTTTTTATGTGATTAAAACATTAGAGGAAAGAATGCAATAACGGATCTGCTAAAGTTTCTTTGCTTAACATGCTAGAAAGTGTAATTAATGTTCTACATAAGTGGAACGTCACCTTTAATACGTGTTCTCTTATGTACGGCTAATTCCCTTGGAGATCACACGAGACAAGGACCCTCAGCCTCTCTGAAAAATCCTTAGGGTTTAGTTTAAAGGGTTTGCCCAATCTTCCAATCTTTTACATGTAGTTCCACATAAGGCCACAAGGGGAGCACAGAACACCACTATACCGTATAGAATATAATAGAATCACAATAGTAGCTGACGGGGAGATACATGTGACTTCATTTAATGTATGTGTCTTGATTTATCACTGCTTGCTGAATTAATTCTATAGGCTAAAGTTGGGTGAATTGATTTTTGTCTCTCGTGGGATAATCATCGCTCTCTTTGTAATTCTTACCGTTTGCAGGGACTGGGATGTTTAATGGGTTGCTCATGGGCCGCCTTGTTTTGATGAATTAGTAATTACTTATGTTTTCTGTGTGACGATTTGGGTTTTGAGTAATTTGGACCATGAAAAATTTGAGTGGGGCAGGTGAGCACTGGAAGTTTAACCCCCACCTGGCACTTACCCAGTTAATAAAGGTACCCATCACAGTTCCCATGAGATCATAATATTTTGGTTTTTAAACTTGGGCAGAGAATATATTTTTTGGTTATTTTCTGGCCTGTATTATGAAAGCCCTTTATAAATTACAGCACCTGGCCCTTTTTTTATTAAATTAGCTTATTGCCCCCTGATGTCCTGATTGGAGGCAGAATTTTACCACCGTAAAACCACCTTTTTTTAACCCTTGATATTAAGCTCGGCTTCCCTTGTTTCCAGTGCTGAGTTTAGGTTTTGTGCTGCTTGAGACCCAACTCCACGCGTCTGAACTCTGGAGCCATCCGCTTGAGAAAAGAAGGCAAAAGAACTCTCTGACCTCCTGTGCTCTAATACAATACATTTAAAAAGGCTTTTAGCCGTAAGCAAAGAAAGGGCAAAAAAGATGGAAATGGTTAAAAAAAAACACTGCCAGAAATGAGCAGAACATAAGCAGGAGTGGACAGCTGCCATGAAATGGTGTTCTGGGTATAACTGCGCAATCCTCCCCATTCAAGATGCCGCCATTCAGGTCTTCTGACTCTCCAACTGGTCTCCTTTCCAGTCCACATCTTCTTAGCATCCTTTTGTGCTCTTTGGTGTCTCCATTCCCTAAGTTATGTTATCCTGAAACCTTCACGCCACCTGAGGTCATGACCTTAAAGTACTGCCAGCGGGACAGTTATGAGGTCATCATACTGACATCACCCAGCAAAACAACTGAAATACTTAGAAATAACCAATTTCCACCTCCCCTTGGTTAGTCCACAAAGCCAACAATGCCTGGTGCCCGAGGAACATTACGCATCATGCAATTTGCTTTTAAATATAGCCCTGGTTATTTTTCTATTATCTTTCTTCTGTAGAACCCTGCTAATAATATACATTTTAGGAGGCGTTTATTCCCGCACACCTTACACAAGTACCTGATCTTTAACGCCACGAGGCTCGCTTATTCTCCAGCTCACATTTTTCATATCCAATATATTTATCTAAAGAGGTGCGTGGCCCCTGTCATGGTGTAATTCCTATAATCCATTCCTCTCGCCTACCTATCTGCAGTCTCCCGCCACCCATTTAAACCATTCTTCTTTTCTTTTATTCTTCTCTGGTGCGCGATATTTACAGTTTTTGAAAATTCTTTTTTTGTAGAACTTTGCCTTTATTCCCAAATTCTACAAACCTATGCCCAACGTACTTTTATAAACGCCGAGAGTGCCGTATATCAGAATTGCAGGCTGGCAGACTTGGCACTAAAATTATGTTAAAAAGAGCGATTTTTAATTTGTCTTTCAGCGGAAATTTATCGCGCTATTTTGCATCAATTTCGCTTGTCCAACGACAGCTATTAAGTTGAATGATTTTGGTACACAGCAGTTATTTGAATGAGAGGTACGGAGTCTCGTATCGGGGAAAGTGTTGTCTATACATTTCAATGATGGGGTTTTTTTTTTTTTTACAGCATTTTGGTTTATTCTGAGCAATTCCTGCCGGGACTATAAAAAATATAGATTATGCACATTTAGGTTTTGCCTTGCATAGTCTAATGGAGTTTTCTCAAACTGTGACCGAAGATGACTGACTTAATGACGGCGACGTGAAATTGCTCCCCGAGAAGCTTTAGGTCGATGAGTCTAGGATCCCCAGACTTCATCCGGAGGCAGAGCGTCCCCTACGTCAGCCGTCTACATGCGCAAGGTCAAAATTTACTGCTCACATTTCTGTTTTTGGATGATACCTTCTAAATTCAGGCTCATCTCCCATTCTGAGTTCTGACCCCCGATCTCATTGCCAAACTCTAGGCTCCGTTAATGCTCCGTATCCTTCCTATGCTGAACGATTTTGCTTTGCAAACAGCTCTGTCATTTGGAATCCCCCGGCTCATATGTCACCGACCTGCTCCGCTTTAGGAAATATTACCTACTCCTCATTTCCATATTGATGCGTTGTCCCCCGTCTGCCCTGCGCTTTGCATGAATAATGTCACCCCCTCCGCCAGACAGATGATTTTTAAAGATTATTTATTATTAAAAAAGGAGCAAAGTGGGACGCTCCATTTAAAATACAAACACATTTTTTATGACTGCTATTTCCCTCTGATGGTGTTTCCTTTTACCCCGGCGTTATTGCGGAGGCTTCGGCTTCTAGGTATTAGATTAGATTTTAGGAGTTGTTCCGTTTTTTTAATGAAAGGCCCCGCAGACGGTGAAGCACCTGCAATTTCTAAGACGCGGGGAAAATGGATTTGCATTTCTAAATATCTGTCCGTTCCGTATTGCCGTTTTCTTAGGAATTTTTAACAAGTAAACCCGTTTTTTTTTTTTTATCCATGGCTTTAGAAATCTCTGTGAGAACCAAGCTTTGCGGCTACTTGTGACAAACAGGATCACGATAGTCCTGCGATACGTGGATCCTCGGGACAACGCGCATTATCCACGCGAGATCTTAAATCTCCACATTCATACATGTCCTGTATGTAACCTTGGACGAGTCCTTGCTCCCTAATACTGCTTTTAATATATTTTGTATTATTAGGTGCTTGTTTGTAAATCAGCTGCGTGATCTGTTCTCCCGCCGTCTGTATATTATGTTTCTATTTGGAAAGTCGGTAGGCAAGTACATGTATGGAACACGGATCTTTGTGCTAAATAAGTTTAAAGGCGGTTTAAAGTCACCTAAACAAGTACTTATCTAATATATATAAATGTAATAGAATATATGCATGGGGTACTTAAGAATGCATTGTTATTAATTATGGTATTGTTATCCTTTAACGACATTTTCGTGGAACTATACGTAATTCGGCTCGCACAATATATCATTTTTGTCATATGCTTTATCGTAGCACTGTAAGCAGTGTTTAGGTGACAGAACCCTGTATTGTTATCTAAACCCATTTAGGTTCAATCAGTAAGAAACCATTGGGTTATCTGCCCGCATGTTCAGAGCCATAGAGGTGCCAAACAGTTCTGCATTTCATATAGAAAGACTCTGCACACAAATGCTCGGAGGGTCTAACATCAATAAAAAAGAACAACCATGTAAAACCCCAATAATTAATCAATATCATTATTAATAAATATAATAATAATAATAGACTGTCCTGTATAACCCACCTTCTCCTTCTCCCCGCCATGTAATAACCCACTTATGATTTAACAGCCTGATTATCTGCCAATCACTTTTCAATCCACAGAGCTGATCCCCCTTTCTTTTCCCAAGTGAGACAGAGACAAAGTGAGTTAAGAGACACGGTGACACTTTTCCTCCCTCCTTGTTCTCTTTCTGGTTGAGTTTTCTTTTATTGGAATCGACGTTGAGACAATTATGTGTAACAGCTATTAGTGTAAAAACGGCTTTTAAGAAACTTTGCATTTAAAAATGGATCCCTCGCTATTGTTCTTCTGTTGCTGAGGCTTCGAGAAGATTGTCTGCTTCTTTGCAATTCAGATTGTAAACTTTGGAAAGCCCGTGCCTGCTGCTATCCTCTGCTCTCCGCTGAATATCAGGGAGAATTAAGAGGAACAAGGGCACCTTTTGTTAAGAAGGAAGACAATGGCAGGTTATTTAATGCTTTCCGCCTGCTCCCCCGACACTCACTTCTCAGCCCTCCGCATCTCTTCTCTTAATGTGATGTATCTGGGTTTTAATAATTTACAGCCCATACAATCTGTTCCAACGTGAGTGTGCGTGTGTGGCTGCTATGTGGATGTGGGCATTGCTTTTAATGTTTTGTCCTTCTGTGCCTTTCCCCCCTTTATTTCTAAGCCCACATACATTCTCGCAGTAGTAGCATACAATAGTAGCAGGATTATGTCTTTATCTAATTATGTAGGTCCAATTAAACCTAATGAGCGGAGGAACCATCTATTACATTTCTCATGAACTAGAAACTGGTATTGATTTTATGAAGAAAATCATTTTTTGGCACAAACAGAAAACAATCAATACTTGCCTTTTCCTTGAAACTGGGGTATAACGCCAATGGGAATGCTGAGAGTTATACTCTTATATCAGATGCAAAGTCCCCTGTGCATATCTAGGATCTCTCCAGGTTTGGCCTGGAGTCTCAAAGTGAAGCCCTGCTTTCCCCAGTGTCTCCAGGTCAGTTTTGTCTTTCTCCAGGAAGAAGAGTGGTGTTTTTCCACGCCTACCTACTCCCTGCCCACTCCCTACCTACTACCTACGACACCACTCCATTGCCCCTCCCACCTACTCCCTGCCCACTCCCCACCCACTACCTCCCACTCCCACACCCACTTCCCACCACTACCTGCCCACTCCCCACCTACTCCCGTCCACTCCCACCTAACTCCCTGCCACTCCCTACCTAATTACCTCCCACTTCCCACCTATTACCTGCCCGACTCCCTGCCACTAACCCACCTACTCGCTGCCACATCCAGCCCTTTCTCCCCACCTACTCCTTGGCCATTCCCCTCCCACTCACTAAAGGTTATCCCACCTCTCCATGCAGCTATTCCTGCCCCTCCACGAAGCCAAAAAAGGGAGCGCACCAGGTAGCCTACTCTTGGAAGTTCTCATGAATGCCTATGTGGCTTGGTTTGAAGATTTCCCTGGGGCTAATCACGTGCTAGCAAAGGATTATGGGAGTTATAGTTTAACAACAAGTGGAGACAACTCAAAAGTAGCCCGCCAATAAATATATTGTTTCTTATTCTGAACCGTCAGTTCATTTTTTGTTCACTTTTACAATAGTTTTTGGAAGACTTGGAGTTAATTGTTGAGCTAAATGTCCTAGCACCAGGATTAACACCGGATCAAACCGGATTCTTTGAAGGTTATGATGTCTTTTATTGAACAAACATAAAAGTTATTTATAGAGGTTGTTACGTTGTAGCTTTTAAAAACCACACACTGTAGAAGTCAGCATGAAGAGTCATATGTAGCTCTGAAAGCTTTCTTAACCGCGCTTAATCTTCTTCTGGGTCTGGCAGCCCCCGTCAGCCCTCAAGCTGTTTGGGCATATAACGCGCCATTGTTTTAAATGAGGATAAACTATTCCCGGCATTAACACATTTCTTCATGTTTATAAATATCTTCTTTTTACCTAATTTCACCTTTTTGGGGCTAATTGAATTCACAAACCAAGTGAATGGTTCTCACCTTCTAGTACAGCAGGGGCATAATGGAGGTCTCAGCAGCCTATGAGGTTTAGGGAGGGGGTCCCAGGGAACCCCATAGTTTTTGGTGCATAGACAGGTCTATTGAAGCTGACATGTAGAAACATAATTTGATGGCAGATTGGCCCCATCCGGCCCCCGTCTAGTCGCCCGTTTCTCCTGCTGTAAAGACTCAAACCTTAATCAGCCGTTGGTCTCGTCTTAGATTCAGGAGCCGTCTGTCTACCCCATGCATGTTTAATACCCTCACTGCATTACCCTCTACCACTTCTGCTGGGAGGCTGTTCCACTTACCCCTTATACTGAACTGTGCTTTACAGGGGTGCCAATCTTTAAGCCTGTCTTCGTCATGGCCATAAAGCCAAGACCACCAGCAGAGCCCAGTTAGGATTAAAGGAGATGTTTGTTGAACCGATCGTAATGTAACATTTCCTCAGCATCTATAGAGCCAAATATAAAGTATCGGGACTATGGAAGGGAGCGGAGGAGGAAAAACTGATAGTTGAGAAAAGTGTGGGACGGCGTTCAGCATTCCGACTCCAAGAGTTCTATTTAGAATAGAACGTTAATTGTTAATTGCTAAATCCCTATTTTGCAAACATAGAAATCGTTCGTGTTTTTTTTTGTGGCCATCGTCCGTATTCCAGATCTGCAAACATGTGTTTTTTTTGATTTGTATTCCGTACAGCCGTGTTTGCGGCCGAACGTCCGCGCTGCTCTACTTTGCATATAGACCATAGAATCGCCTGCTTGTCTCGGAATCACCGCACGCGTGAACACGGGCATTATTTATTTCCATTGTATCGTTAAAAGCTCGGCGTTCCCTAACGATTCGGGGGCCTCCCCTCCTGCTTCCATCCCTTTTATCCCTTCTTAGCCAGCCCTTCCCTATTGTTTGTTTGTTTATATTTTTTTTTTACTTGTTTGGCAAAATCAGGAATAGAGACACAATATTCCAGATACGGCGTCTTTACTGGGATTTCACTCTGCTGGGAAGGTAACTCAGCAAGAGAGCCGCCTGCTCCACGCAGATAAAATCTCTTCTTTGTGGACAGAGATTGGCTTTTTATCACACTTCTCTTTTTTTTTCGTACCCCCCCCCCTTTCTCCTCCCAGGCAGAGCCGAGGGCCGGAGCGGTTATCCAGCTAAAAGGAATGAGAACATTTCCCTTCCTGCCATGTAATCAAAAGCAAAATAGCTCAATGCTATCAAATGGCACACAGAAAGCAGACGCTGAGCTGCGGCGGCCGGAGAGGCCATCCGGTCTCAACACAGGAGCGCCGCGCTGGCCTTCGTGAGATGGTTTTTAAACTTGCTGCAGCACATCGCAGCACCCGCTCCACAAAACCTGTTGCGTAAACAAGGCATATATACGAACCCTAAAAAAGCTGAGAATTGGCCTCAACTCAACTGTAAAATTGTATATTATTATTACGCAGACCTGCGCATGAACGGTTCAATTACACAGCAACGATCAAACCGTATCTTGAATTCCGTATTGACTTCCAAACCAGAGCGGCAGTAAACGTACAGATTGCATTAAAAGCCGCCTGCGTAGGTTTATCCCTCACAGGCATCCTACAGGCTTCCGGCCCTTTGGTGAGCCGTCCCTCCTGTACACTCATTCATGAAACATATGGCTTAACAAACATAAAAAAAGCGTGTAGGACGTAAAGCTGAGGTCTAGCAACATTTAGCCACGCAGCCCAGGAACAAAGCAACTGGAAAACCCGCTTGTCAAGAAACACATAAAGTCCTGCATCAAATACACTTAAAGGAAAACAAAACACATAAATGGAGCAAAGAAAGGATCCAGTCTGGTAGTTGCAGCCTAAGTCAGAGTGACCCCCTTAACCTGGTGGCACCGTAACAGATCCATTGCAAGATGTATAGATAGTGATGGGAATAAAGAGTTCGAAGCTATAAAGAGTCCTGCGTGCTTTGATAAGAATGATGTGGCTACTAGCGAAATGTAACGTTAAAGAGTGAGTTAATACCGGCCTTTTCTATCACGGGATATTAATGTGGATCTCTTTTAATTCAATGGCACAACACATGTTATTACATCAACGCATGCAGTATTTATCGATCTCATATTCATTAAATCACATTAATGGAGGTGCTAATGCTATCCCTACGTGGGGACGTCTAATGGGTTCTTCAGGTTCACGATGGATGTGACTGTAATGAAACACAAACACAGAATGCTTTACAGGATAAAAGTATCAGCAAAGACCAAACGATCACAACATCTACAGCACGAGAGAGAGAATGGGAGAGAAATATTTCAATTATTTAATGGGATTTAACAAAGTACAGGAGGAGAGCGAGAAACCAGAATCCAAAACTAGAGGCTCAGAGACTTAGATGTAAGGAGGTTTTATTTCACTGGGAGGATGGTAGATAACATGCGCGGGATAGACATCCGGCTCCTGAATCTAACACCAGACCAACGGCTGATTAAGGTTTGAGTCTCTACAGCAGGAGAAACGGCAACTCAACTTGATGGCAGATCGGCCCCATTCGGCCCTCGTCTAGTCGCCCGTTCTCCTGCTGTAAAGACTCAAACCTTAATCAGCCGTTGGTCTCGTCTTAGATTCAGGAGCCGTATGTCTATCCCATGCATGTTTAAATCCCCTCACTGTATTACCCTCTACCACTTCTGCTGGGGGGCTGCTCCACTTATCTACCACTTTCTCTGTAAAGTAAAACTTCCTTCCATTACGATTACCTTTTTATAAATGAGATAAAGTCTTTTTGCGGATGCGTGTATTTGTACGACTCAGCTTCGAGGTCTATGAAGTTTGCCCCATTTCACTCCCTTGGCACCCGCTGGGGGAAGCGAATCCCCCCGGAGCGCCGTATACTTCAGTGTATTTTCTCACACCTGCTCCTGCAGCCGTATGTTAGGAGAGTCCGGCGGTGGCGCTCCCTCGCGTCGCACACGATGTTCCCATTCTTTATGGAGCTAAATGGAGCTTAAAAGGCGCCCTGACGTTTTTTTTGCCTGCAGGGGAATATACGGCGCGATGACAGAGCAGATGTCTGCCGGGGAAGAGGCAGAAGCCGGGACTGGATTCAGGTGCAGTCAGTGAGACCCGGCAGCCGGAGATTATCCAAGTACAGAGCCCCGTCAAAACTCATGAGCAATGGAAAAGTCACGCCTGTATTTCTCACTTTTTCTGTACGAACCATCGTTTCTGGGGGGGTTTTCACAACCTTTAGTTCTTTTTAGTAGAGATATATCAGAGATATATTTATACCTCCCAGCTGCCCTGATTTCAAGCATGACAGTCCCGCCGAGCTGTTTTACTGTC
>VKOC01001547.1:0-11139 GCA_009364415.1 Spea multiplicata | reverse complement strand
CAAAAATATTTACGTATCTTATATCTAGGATAACTGTATGCCTACCCCATGCATGCGTAAACACCTTCACTGTACTATCCTTTACCATTTCTGCTGGATGGCTATTCCATGCATCCACTAACCTATGAGTAAAGGGTATGCCCCTATAAATGGTTATTTGGTTAAGTTGGTGGCGCATTGTATGTGGTGGGGTGCCAATGTATACAATGTTGATATTGTTCACAATATTGGGGGTCATTGTAGAAAAGCCCCTTAAATACCGGGATTTATAACCTTAACCCGTCCGGCTTTCCTTTAAATACTACCGATTCCTCTTTGTATGAAACTCCACTTACACCAGTGGCTTAACGCAATGTGTTTATTAAAATAACAAATACATATATGTGAGTATACAGAGAAACGTCTGAAATACAAGGCTCTATGACTACACTAGGTTAGTGACTCTACGTATGCATGTAAGGATGGGGTGTCCCTGTAACCTTGATGTTATCCTTTTTCTTCCTTTTCTTCTTTCTCTGTTGCCCACACAACACCTTTATTAGCCACCATGCCCAAAAAGTCCCAGCCAATCATCTTCTGAGTTTTTGTCCAATCCTCCTTAGGAAGGCAGGATCTTGTACATGCACCAGCTGCCTGTAGAGATCGCTCTTGTCCAAGAAATTAGATTGCCTCCACAGTGAAGTTGATGGTCCTCAGGGCAAATTCAGGGTGGATCGTCTCTGGAATGTTGATATTGCCTCCTGCAACCTGTTTGTTGTAGGAGAAACACATGCTTGTCTCCAGCCCAGGTACTATCTCCTGCAGTACTTTTGTTGTAGGAGATTGTAGATTGTATCTCCTGTTTGTTGTTCCCACCTGGTAGAGAGATAGCCCTTTGATGTATGGGCAGTTCCTGGACATCTGGGG
Organism: Spea multiplicata; assembly: GCA_009364415.1. NCBI lineage: Eukaryota > Metazoa > Chordata > Amphibia > Anura > Pelobatidae > Spea > Spea multiplicata. Next base: position 10,233 of record VKOC01001547.1, on the reverse strand, counting down.
TTTTGTCCCTAGTGTAATTCCTTGAAACTATACGCGTCATGCTTCTTAGAACAGCCTAACCAATCTTATTACTGTCTGGGTGTGTTCTTGAAAATAAGTATTTAAACAATCAAATGATGACAACCTCCACACATAACGCTGTAGTAACATAGTTTGTCTTTTTCATTAGACTAAAGTATGTTCCAAATCAAGCTTTACTTCAAAAAGGGTCAGTAAAATGAGACTGATAAGTGGACAGAAATTAAATAGGGCTGTATGATAAGAATGTGTTGTGAGGGTCACTCCTTTTATATATACATCTTAAGCATAAACAGATGTAACGTCATCTTCTAGATTTAGGGGTTAAAAAAGAACATTATGGTATTATGGTATTTTTCCTACGAAGCCCTGTGCTGGGTGGTATATGTAAACGTTAACATGCTTCTTGTATAAAAAATATTCTTCTTCTTTTAGGCATACCTCCCAACATTTCAAAATGAGGGACATGCATTTTCTAAATCAGAGCCCCAGCCAGGTAATATCACACAGTAACATGCATTATTATATATCAGAGCCCCAGCCAGGAAATTCACACACGAAACATTAGCATTATTATATATCAGAGCCTCCATGCCAGGAAATAATCACACAGGAACATCATTATGTATATACAGAAGCCCCAGCCAGGAAATTCTCACACGAGGAACATGGATTATTATATATCAGAGCCCCAGCAGGGAGAATATCACTACAGAAACATGCATTAGTGTATATACACAGCCCCGGGGGGGCCCCAGCCATCGGGATAATATTCACACAGAAGACATGTCATAATTAATATATCAGAGCCCAACTCAGGAAAGTATCATCACAAGTAACATGCTTTATCATTTATATTTCAGACAGCCCAGCCATTGGTAATATCACACGATAGTAAACATGGCATTATCATATATCAGAGCCCCCAGCAGGTAATATCACACAGTAACATGCATATTCATATATCAGAGCCCCAGCCAGGTAATATCACACAGTAACATGCATTATCATATATCAGAGCCCCAGACAGGAAATATCACACAGTAATATATGTTACAGGTTATAAAACATATGACATACAGAAAAAAAGGGATACTCAAGCACATTCTTGGGAACCTCTCTCAGCTCACAGGCCTTTTGCTCAGCTTCGTTCCAACTCTCCTGACCCAGCACTTCTGTTCACTGCGCTCTATTTTCTTAGACTCTTCTGACTACTGTTGCCCCTAACTAGTTATTCCAGAGTTCCTTGTACCTCCGAGAAAGTGATTCACCCGAACCCTCATTTAAGAGATTTCCTGTATGACCCACTTATGGAGGAGATAGACGGTCTATGTGAAAATACACATATTTAATGCATCTCCTGCTTCAGCTGTTTGAGCCTTTCTTCCAAACCATATGTAATGCAGATGACCTTACATTGTAAAACCAGATGTCTCACCTTACAGAAACCCAAATCTTCCCAAAAACATTATGCATAAGATGTAATATCACATTTTAAAGGTCCCCTTCATTTCTTACAGGTCTACAGTGACATTACATCACTGTAATTAGATAAATCAAGAGTTTCAGGGAGCATATACCTTTATCATTGTGATGTCTCTGCACGGGATGGGCTCCACCACACACACCCCCTGGAATGATAAAACTACACCCATAGTTAAACCAACCCTGAAGTCTGCACAAAACATTAACTAAATGACCGATCTAACCTGTAAGATCTGTAACTATCACCTGCAAAAGGACTACTAATTACATTTGGCTGTTGTAGCTCCAGAGAAAAATACTGTGCTGCTGGTGAAGGTGAACATTAAAAGGTAATGCTTGAGCTATATGAGGGAGAAATTAGAAGACAAAATATGTTTTGCTAAAATATATTTGCAACAACCTAAAATCCTCACTAGCCAATTCTTTGCTAGATTTTTTTTATTTGGTTGAAAAATTAGAGCTGCTGTTAATTTGAGCATAGTATATGTATCGATTTTTAACTAAGTAGCCACTGTGTGCCTTTAAGACATCTGTGAAACTATAGGAAATATTTTGATGATTTAAGATTACCCACTTCATTCTCAGTAGCCGAATCTCCTTGGTTTGATATTTCTGAAAGTCTTGTATATACAAAAAATTGTACATTGTCACATGTACCATACGTTTGGCTTAATGGATTAGAATCACACTCTTTACAAATTAGTAAAACTGACTTCTACTATAACAGCATTTATTGAGAGAACATTCTGATGGCACATAAGAACCATTTGGCCCATTAAGTCTAGTCATTTTTCTGAATAGAAAGTCTCAGACTTTAATCCATCCTTGCTCTTGTCTTACAATCAGGATAGCTTTATGCCTATCCCATACATGTTAAAATGCCCTCCCTGTATTAGCCTCTACCACTTCTGCTGGGATACTGTTTCACTTATCTACCACCCTCCCAGTAAAGTAAAACAATAGCTGATTGTAAGGAACAAAATCTTTAATGGGCAACAAAATATACATGAATGGTTTAATTTATTTGAAAACTGCAGTCAGGGGTGTATCTAGAAATCACAGGGCCCTGGTGAGAAAATTGCCCCGGGCCCACCCAACTTCAACAGCTAGTCTGTGCCATCATTACCCCCCACACAATGAGAGTCTGTGCTGCTTATTTGGCCCCCCGCCTTCCAACAACAAGTACATATACATACATTCCATCTCACCCTTCTTACACGCCCTGCCTACTTCTCATTCTTGCCCCCCCCCCCCCCCCGTGCCGGTTCAAAATAGTTTAGAAAGGTCCCTATCGACCTGGATCAGTCCGGACCTGGTCAGAAGTGCCCTTTAAAAAAAATGTTGAACCGGAACGAGGAGAGAGGAAGAAAGAGTCACAGGGGGCTCCCAAGAGGTAGTTACACCAGTGACTGCAGTTATAATATATATAAACAATGATCTAGTTCTCATAAAAAGACCTTCCCAAGCAGATGATGGCTATCATGCAAATTCCTGGGCCTCTAGGTAGCCAAACTGTATAAATTGTTAACTGTAGACTTGACTTATTTTGGCTTTGAGTCTCTAATAATTAGCGACTCAGTGCTACACATAAAATTGGAATCAGTAAAGTTCAAGGAGTACATGTAAAGCATTCAAATTCCTACGAACTTGTTCTTCTTTTGCGTCAGCTAGCACATTCCCAAACCCTTCATCAGATCTGTGTTCCACCAAGTGATTGTGCATTTTTGTTTTCATTTCCTGAATACAGATTGGTATGTTTAATGTTGCTTGCTGTAGTTTTTTACTTACTACATTCACCTTTATATCTTATACCAAATGACAACAGATTCATTTGAATGATTTTATCTTCACTGCTGAGAAACAACCCGGATATCTGATGTTAATATCCCTGTTGTCGTCATCAGAGATGTCATATAGTGCATCATATACATGAGAAAAAGATTATACTAATTTGTTTATTGCTGATATGAGTGACACTAGAGCTGAATGAGATTGGGTCCATGAAGGTTGAATGTAACTCTCTTATATAACAAATAATATAAAGAGCACATTATTAAGACAACTGAATTTTTCTTTAAATAAAACAATTCTGTAAAAATATCTAATTCTACAATATGGCATCCAAATAAAGCAGTGTTTAGTGGTCACTTATTCAACCAGCTCAAAAAAAATGATAAAATATAAAGGCCCAGAATCATCTGATTTATGTATTTTGTTATTAACTTACTAACTCAAACAGCTGTACACTCAAACAGCTTGTCTGTTCTATCTCTGTTCCCTTCCCTGTACAATCTCTATCCAGTACACAGCTTGTCAGTGTCACCAGCTTGTCTGTCTAATCTTTGTCCCAAGCCCCTGCCGGGGGCTTGTCTGGCATCAACGAATGAGGTCTGTTGGCGGATGGAAAAATGTGGCACAAAAACTAAAAATAGCTTAGGGTTAATCTACGGTTATGTTTAAGAGTAGTAGTATTGCACTGGTTTGATTAGAGATGTATTATTTCTAAATAATAATCTAATTTTAAATTTAATGGGTGTTAATAAGGGGGTTCATTTTATTATATTATTAAAGTTATTTACTTTATTATATTTATGTATTCTACCTACCTAGCTACCTACATTTGCATACCTAGTGTACGGTTATGTCCAAGAGTAGTAGTAGTAGTGCACTGGTTTGGTTAAAAATGTATTTATAAATAATAACCTAATTTTAGATGTAATGGGTGTTATTAAAAATAAGAGGTACATTTCTTACATTTATTTTATTACATTATAAAAGTTGTTTTATTTATTTTTACCTACATTTGCATACTTACCCAGAAGGGCATACGTACTTTCCAAAGTTGACGGGATGCAAACAACGGGACTGTAGGGAAATTTGGAACTGTTGGAAGGCAAATATTATCTTAGGGTTATAGGGTGAAGTGTCAGTTATAGTGTTAATTGTAGGCTAGTGAGTGTAGAAGTAAATGCCAGGGCAAACAACAGGAAAGATCCTTGTGAATTGTGTAGGTTATGTTTGTTTGGTTGTGAATCAGACAGAAAAAAATGAAATGAAAGAAAAAGCATGATTTGCTGAGAAAAAGTAGATGATTGAAAAATGGTAAAAGGTAAATGAGTGGGCAATTGGTGACCCACTCACCTGTTTCACCCCAGAGCAAAGCATCCAAACGTCAGTCCATGACGTTTGGCAGTGGGGACTTCCAGAGCTCAGACACTAGGCCCTAGCGTAAGCTGGCCACTCCGGCGGAGGTAACAGGCGTTGCCACACCGCAAACAGACGCAGCCATTGGGGTAGAAACTACCCTTACCATTAGGGACATTTTGGGCATAACGCTAGCCAGGAAGCGAACTGGCAGAGAAGAGACGCTGGCACCACCACCACCAGCAGCATTGGAAATGGAAAAAGGGAATGAGTGGGCAATTGACGACCCGCTCACCTGTTTCACCCCAAAGCAAAGCATCTAAACACTGTCAGTCCTTGACGTTTTGGAGCGGACTTCCAGAGCTCAAACACTAGGCCCTAGCGTGAGTTGGCTACGCCGGTGAAGGTAGCAGACGTTGCCACACCGCAAACAAGTGCAACCAGAGGAAGAAACTACTTTTACCATTAGGGAAAATTAACTTTCCAAGCTAAGAGCTTGGGCAGATTGAATTTAAGAAAGGCAATCCGCTGTGTTGTGCTGCTTGCGGCCAGAGGCGTATATAGGGTATGGCAGCTATGGCACGTGCCATGGGCGCCCTCTCAAGGGGGGGGGCGCCGCAGTGAGCGGCTTTTAAAATGCCGTTTTTTTTTTTATGCGGAGGAGAGAGAGGGGCGCCTAGCAACCGCTCGGCGCCCCTCGTTCTCCTCCACAAGCCCTCTACCCCCGTCCCGGTGCCGGCATTTCATGCAGAGCGCCGCAATATGCCGGCATATTGCGGCGCTCAGCAGTGAAACAGCAGGCACCAGTGAGCGGCTTTTAAACACTGATGCGGAGGAGAGAGAGGGGCACGTAGCAACCGCTCGGCGCCCCTCATTCTCCTCCACGAGCACTCTACCTCCGTCCCGGCATTTCATGATGAGCGCCGCAATATGACGTCATAATGCGGCGCTCAGCAGTGAAGCAGCGGGCACCAGCGAGCGGCTTTTAAACACTGATGCGGAGGAGAGAGAGGGGCACCTATCAACCGCTCGGCGCCCCTCATTCTCCCCCGCATCAAAAAAAAGAAGACAGCGTTTAAAAAGTACCGCTCGTGGTGCCCCTGCTTCACTGCTGGGCGCCAAAATATGACGTCATATTACGGCGCTCAGCAGTGAAGCAGCGGGCACCAGCGAGCGGTGCAGGAAGACAGCAGCAGCGTGCTCCCGTCGCTGGACTTCAAGGTGAGAGAGGGTATATAGTGGGTAGGGGGGGAGGATATATAGTGAGTAAGGGGGGGAGAGGGTATATAGTGGGTGGTGGGAGCGTATATAGTGAGTGGGGGGAGGGGGTTAGAAAGTGATAAGGGAGGGAGAGGGGGTAGATATAAGTAAAGAGTTGTGCATTAATTGGCATGCATTTGGAGTGAATGCGGAGAGAGATGAGTTAATATGTGAATGTATCTGTTCTGAATGAGGGAGAGCATGAGTTAATATGTGAATGTATTGTCTGAATGAGGGGGAGCATGAGTTAATGTGTGGATGAGTTGTCTGAATGAGGGAGAGCATGAGTTAATGTGTGGATGAGTTGTCTGAATTAAAGTGTGAATTAGTGAGTGACTGTAAAAGTGTTTGTGTATCATAGATGTAAAATTGTGGAAGGGCAAAGATGGCACTAGCAGGAGGTTTGAGCCTTGGGGACCAAGATGGCACAGGCGGGGTGTATATGGGACAAAGATGGCACAGGCCGGACTGTTTGGGGACAAAGTTGACTTGTGCTAGGCTATTTGGGGACAAAGATTGCAAATCTAATGTGTGCTGGTCAGGTTCTATGTGGGCAGTGTGGACGCCAGGGCTGGCTTTGGGGTGTGCAACCTGTGATCTATGCCGGTAATTTAGGGGGTTTTAAATATACCTTTAATGTCGTGTTTTTATGCGAATTCTAATTGATCTTTACCTGCAAAGCTGGGTTTTTGTGTTATTCTGTAGATCCATATGTGCTATGCTATGTTGCCATACATTGTTTATGTGTACCTGCAAATACAGGGTTAATATGTCTTATTCAGTTGATTAATACCTGCAATGCCGTTTCCATGTATTTATTTGATCTATACCTGTGATGCTACGTTTCATATATTATTATTGTATACCTGCAAATACAGGATTTGTATGTCTGATTCTGTTTATTTGATATATACCTTCAGTGCTGAGATCACAAGTGAATTTCAATTGATCTGGGTTTGTGTGTTGATCTATACCTGCTATCGGCAGCAGGGACTAATATTTATATATATATGGGCAGCAGGGGCTAGTAAATGGGTTTTAGATATTTGGACAGGGGCGCAATTTCAGTGCTTGCCATAGGCGCTATTTTCAGTAGATACGCCTCTGCACCTCATGGCAAAGAACTCTCTGAGGATCTGAAAAAAGATGGCCTAGCCTCTAAGAAGGTTGCCAAGACCCTAAACCTGAGCTGCAGCACAGTGGGCAAGACCATACAGTGGTTTCACAGGACAGGTTCCACTCAGAACAGGCCTTGCCATGGTTGACCAAAGAAGTTGAGTGCACATGCTCAGTGCCATATCCAGAGGTTGTCTTTGGGAAATAGATGGTTCCAGCATTGCTGCAGAGGTTAAAGGGGTGGGGGGTCAGCCTGTCAGTGCTGAGACCATATGCCACACACTGCATCACATTAGTCTGCATGGCTGTCGTCCCAGAAGGAAGCCTGTTCTAAAGATGATGCACAAGAAAGCCCGCAAACAGTTGGCTGAAGACAAGCAGACTAAGACTAAGATAAACTTATTTTTTTCAGATGGTTTTAAGCGTGTGTGGCAGCAACCAGGTGAGGAGTACAAAGACAAGTGTGTCTTGCCTACAATCAAGCATGGTGGTGGGTGTGTCATGGTCTCGGCCTGCATGAGTGCTTCCGGCACTGGGGAGCTACAGCTGTCATTGGAAGGAACCATAAAATGCCAAAAAGTACGCCCGACATACTGAAGCAGAGAATGATCCCCTCCCTTCGTAGACTGGGCCGCAGGCATATTCCAACATGAGTTAACGCGGAAACCCCCCCAAAACACACCTCCAAGACGACCACTGCTTGCTAAAGAAGCTGAATGTAAAGGTGATGGACTGGCCAAAGGATGTCTCCAGAACCTAAAACCCTATTGAGCCAATCTGTGGGGCATCCTCAAACAGAAGGTGGGGGAGGCAAGGTCTCTAACATCCACCAGCTCAGTGATGTTGTCATGGAGGAGTGGAAGAGGACTCCAGTCGTAACATGTGAAGCTCTGGTGACTCCATGCCCAAGAGGGTTATGGCAGTGCTGGAAAATAATGGTGGCCACACAAAATATTGACACTTTGGGCCCAATTTGGACATTTCCACATAGGGGTGTATTATGAGGGGAGAGTAAAGATACACTGTTATACAGGCGGTACACTCACTACTTTACATTGTAGCAGAGTGCCATTTCTTCAGTGTTATCACATTTAAAAAAATGTGAGGGGTGTACTCACTTTTGTGAGCTACTGTATGTGTTCCATGTTTTTTGTGTTGCTATACTACACCTCACAGTACTACCATAAGAAATCAAATACAACTGATACATTTGGAACTAAATCATAAATATAGCAGAGGTAAGAGTTAACTTAAGGGACCAGACCTGACTGAATCTGCTTGCCATAACATGCTAACACCAGTAAAGCAACTTCTTTGTTTATCATTGTAGTGGATAATTCCTTGCCACGCTCTTCTTTTTCCTTTTGTTATAAAGAAGCATTCTGTTTTAAAATAGAAAGTTTAGTCTGTTAAGTTAGGAGTAAATACCATTACTATTTCAGGTAAATCTTGTGAAGTAATACTGTTCCCTTTATTTACAGAACCAGTAACATGGGCAGATCTAACATTCTGAGGATCATTTGGGTTTTTTCTCTAGTTGCCATTCTAGTTCTTAGCTTTGTTGTCCATCGGAAATTAGCCAAGGTATGTGGGTCAATGGTTGAAATGATAACGTTCAGGGAGGGACTCGGACCCCTTGCTTTCCACCCAGTTACAAATACACACTACAACTCACACTCACCAAAACAGATACTCACTAAAACATCTTCAATCTGCCATCACACCTCACTTCCATCATATCTACCATACATCACAACTCACTTCTTTACACTTACCACCTCATTACTCTCATCATGCCTATCACACATCACAACTTACTCCCATCTCACTCTTATCACACTTTACAGCTACTCTCATACACACTGCTCGAATGGGCTGGCTCCGGGGCCCATCTGATAACTTTCATTCGATTATATAAAGTTTTTCTTTGTAACAGTTTTTTTTTTTGCTTTGTGTTTTGTGCTCTCCCACCAGCCTTCGTTGAAGTTCCCATTTGTCCCTTTGGCATATTTAGAACAAAATACCTCATTTGTTGACTCAACAGCAGTTCATGATTCTAAGGACATTCATGTGAAAATAGACAAGATCTTAAATGCCATAGATCACACAATTTCTAATGCATCTTTTAAATGTTTAAATGACACAACCAGTGGTAAAAACAGCAGAGCAACCATAATAGATTATAGACTGAAATATTGTACTGGAGATTCATTAACTGTCCAAGTTGACATGTTTGATTACATGGGAAAAAGGAAGACATATGGTGGAGACTTTTTAAGGGCACGAATATATTCCCCTGAACTAGGAGCTGGAGCTTCTGGAAGGATTCAAGATTTTAACAATGGGACATACAAAATTAACTTCATTTTATCTTGGGAGGGGAATATAAGAATATCCATTATTTTATTACATCCAAGCGAAGGAGTGTCAGCCTTATGGAAAGCAAGGAATATTGGATATAAATATATCATATACACTGGTTTATTTCTCAATGGAACTCGAGAAGTTTACAGTGAATGTGGATTTTATTTGGATTCTCAAGAAGAAAAATGTGAATATGCAGATAAGAGAGATGGGGAATTCTTTTACTGTGTTAAACCCACAGGAGTCCCTTGTGAGGCTCTAATCTCAATGATGAGCAAGAACCGACCACATTCATATCTAAGCAGCTTGGAGAAGGATGTCTTTACTCGGTAAATATGACTTTGTACTGCCACAGAAAGACAAGTTTTAAACAATTTTAATTTTACAAAGATATTACACATTTAAACTGTAGTTTGGGGTAGCCGTATTAGTCCAGTGTATAAGAATGCAAAAAAACAGAATGTTGCAGAATCTTGTAATACCTTTTTTATTGGACTAACAGTATTTAAAATAATAGACGAGCTTTCGGGAGTCCTCCCTTTATCAAGTCAAAAGCATTTCTGACCAAGCAAGTGAAAAACACAGTTTAAAACTGACCAGTACATGTTCTGATACAGGGTTAAAATAACTAGGTAGAGAATTTGCAGACAAAAAACTAAGAGGGTCGTAAATAGTCAATAGTGGCATATACTGCACAGATAAGGCTGGGGGGGGCAGGGGTAAGCATGTAGGAGAGAGAGAAGAGGAAAAAAAAAAGGCACAGGTTATAGGACGTTTTGATAGTGTGCTAAGAAGCTCAAATCCACATTTTACAATCATAAAAATGTATATTTTTTCTTTCTTGGT
>VKOC01001546.1:0-47633 GCA_009364415.1 Spea multiplicata | reverse complement strand
GTGCGTTGGAGGGGGGTCTCCCTCTCCTCCGTGCCGGCTCCGGTGGCCGTGTATTGGAGGGGGGTCTCCCTCTCCTCCGTGGCGGCAACGTGGGAGCCGGGGGCAGGTAAGTAACACATATTTTATTTTTTTTAAAGGAAATGTGATGATATGATCAAGAATATAGTATCTGAAGAAAGCCCTTCGTGTCCTGAAAAAATCAATTTACAACTTGTGTAGGTTCACTAAACGGGAGAGGAGAAAATTACTGCTAAACAAGAGCACTGCAAAACGGCCTTGGTCACAAAAAGTACAAAAAATAAAAAAACCTGGTCCTTACAGGGTTAAATGTTTCTAACATATCTCCCCTCTCTCTTTTTTCCTCCAAGCTATACATATTGAGCTCCCTTGTTCGTTCCTGATAATTTTTATCCTGTAATCCATTCACAATTGTGGTAGCCCTCTTCCGAACTCAGAAGCTCCCAGGTATGTATAAAGGCAACCTAGATGGCTGCCTGTGACGAAAGGTGGAGCACACGACATAGTTTACCTAGGGTGTTATTTGATTGTGATTGTTCTGCATTTTGAACCAACAATTACTCTCATATGTGTGATGACTGCATGTAATCCAGAATATGTCTGTCAAGAATTATTATCCAAAGTCGTGGTATGGACACAGTGAGCTCCTGGTCGGGACCAGCTGAACAGTGTGATGACTTTCTTCCCATGTAATGTCTTAAGAAGAAGCTATTCTCGACCATTTTGAGCACAATTATAAGAAAGGACTGAGAATTCAAATATAGATAGTTATTTATTAAAAATGACAAAACTATACATAAATCCAAATTTTTTTTATTTTTTTTATTTTTTTTTATTAGAAAGATATAGAAAATTACATTATCACAGGTATAAAAGGAAAAGTAAGATTAGGACATCAGTTACCAATGCATAATAATAGACATATATATATCATATAAAAAGTCATGCTCATTGATATTTTGTATAATAGGTAAGTATTGCAGTAATAATACAAGATAAACCCATGATGTCCTATTTAAAGAAAAAATAAAATCGAAGAAGCTAAAAACAAACAAAAGAAAGAAAAAAAAAGGAAAAAGAAGGGCCTGAAAATTACTAGATTCATAGTGCCTTCCATTCATACCTACATTCACATCACACCACAATCATACAGGAGTTCAAATATATAATTGTTATAACGAGTCACTATAGATATTCTACTTATCGTATTGATCTTATATATGAAAAAGTTATAGAAGATTAGAAGTTACTGTTAATGGAAATTTACTACGTTCCTTTCTCTTTATCCCTCTTTTTTTCCCTTTTATTTCTTCCTTCCCTTTCCCTTCCCTTTCCTCATCCCCCTTCCTGTCCTCTTTCCCTCGTAAAATTAGTTAAGGGGAAATTTAGCTAGCCAAGGTTTCCATATCTTATTAAATTTATGTAGTCTCTGCTGTGCTGAAAAGAATCCTTGTTCCATTGGTACTTTATTTGATTTATAATATTTTCAATAGGAATTGGGGTTTTTTGAAGCCAGTTCCTCGCAATACTTATCTTCATTGCCAATAGACACTGTGATACAAAAGCTCTTTGAGTGAAAGTTAAATGAGACAGAACAATGTGTAATAATGCTCTCTCGGGAGTCATTTCAATATCTATGTTAATAATAAAGGAGATTAATTCAAATAATTCCCTCCAAGAGGAGATAATTACGCTACAGTCCCACCAGATATGTCTAAAGGAACCTAGTTCCTTATTACATCTCCAGCATATTGGTGAATATTTCTGATGGAATTTCACCATTTTAGTCGGAATCATATACCATCGGAACATAACTTTATAGTGTATTTCAATCATGTTCTGACAGTGAGAAATTTTATTTATTTCCATTAAACTATTTATCCATTGCGACTCTCCGCAGTAAAAAGCAAGATCACGATGCCATGTATGCATAATATTGAAACAATTTGGAGATTCAATGTCTTCCATTAGTGTATAACACTTCTTTAAGCATTTATTGATTATTTCAAGTGAGAACAATTCAACAATCTGGTTACTTATTTTCGGTGATTTTCCCAAAAATAGATTTGATTGAATATAATGCCTAATTCTGATTACATTATAAAATTCTGTGATACCGAAGTTAAACTCCCCAGCAAGTATTTGAAACGATTTCATGTCACTTGAACTTAAAATATCACTGATTCTTTTAGATCTGTATTCGTTCCAATTCTTAAGAGATAAAGGTATGTTAAGCATAAGAGTTTCTAAAGGTGCAGTAGGGATAATTTTATGATTTAACTTTAATTTACCTTTCAATATAATCCAGAATTGCATAATACTTTTAATTATGACAGGAAGATTTTTATTCTTTATAAAAGATCTATCATTGCATATCCAAATAAGGCATTCTAAATTACTCATACCTATTAATTCCTGTTCGATAAGAAACCATGATTCCTTATGGCAGCATTTATATTGTAATTTTAATAAGTGGGTTAACATGCTCGCATAAACGTATCTCTCTAAACTAGGAACATTAAAGCCCCCATTTCTTTTACTTGCGTGTAAATTTTTCTTAGCTATCCTGGTTTTTTTCCCTGCCCAAATAAAGCTTTCTATATTTTTTTTTAAATACACGTATCCATAATTTCGGTCGAATCGGAATCATCCTTAATAAATACAACCATTTTGGAATTATGTATGCTCTCACAATATTCATTCTCCCTAACCAAGATACATATAGTCCCTTCCAACTAGCTATATTTTTTATTAAATCGTCCCGAAGTTTACTATAAATAATTTCAATAATGCAGGAGAGGTTTATTGGGATTATAATTCCTAAATATTCTATTTTTTCCGTTCCCCAAACAAAGTCATATTCTTCTTTCAAATAAGTACTAGTAGATCCGGAGATATCTGACAAAGTAGCATGAGTTTTGTTTATATTTAATTTATAGTTAGATAATTTACTGAATATAAAGATTTCTTGCATCAGTTCTTTTAAAGAGTTTATTGGATCATATAAAGAAATCAAAATATCATCAGCATAAAGATTAAGTTTAAATTCTAGGTCTCCTAGTTTAATCCCTTTTATGTCACAGTTGCTCCTTATCGCTAGGGGTTCAATGGTAAGGATATATAGCAAAGGTGCTAGAGGGCAACCTTGCCTAGTACCATTACAAATATCAAACCGCTGCGAAATAAAGCCCTGTCCTAAAACTCTAGCCGTTGGTTTAGTATATAAGGACATAACTAATTCAATAAACCCTTCACCAAATCCAAAAACACGCAGAGCCGCTAACATAAATTTCCAGTTAACCCTGTCAAACGCCTTTTCTGCATCTAAGGCTAAAAACACAGCCGGGATTTTATAACATGTAACATAATCTACCAGATCGATAATTTTTCGTGTGTTGTCATTGGACTGTCTGCCCTTTACAAATCCAGTCTGATCTCTATGAATTAGATGGGGAATCAGTATTTTCAGACGTTCAGCAAGTATGGCGGCGTAAATCTTTGTATCCGTATTGATAAGTGATATTGGTCTATAATTGGCCGTTATTGTAGGCTCTTTACCCGGTTTTAGTATCGGTAGAATGGATGCTTCCAACATGCCATTTGGAAAGCATTTATTTAGTTTTATTTCATTAAAAGTATTAGTTAGGTGGGGCACCAGTAATTTTACAAATTTTTTATAGAATAAGGATGTAAACCCATCCGGTCCGGGAGTTTTGTTTATCTTCAATGCCTTTATTGCGTTAAGTACTTCTATCTCCTTAAATGATGTATCTAATGATTCAACCTGATTCACAGATAGCTTTGGTAATCTAGAGTCTTCTAGGTATTTCTTAATAATATTCATATCCTGATTCTGCTCAGGCAAGTTATATAAGGATGAATAGAATGAAGCAAATGTCCGTGCGATCTCTACAGGGCTATAGAAGTATTTATTCCCGTCTTGCTTAAGGTAATATACAAATCCGATATTTTTGTTCTATTTTTAGATCTTATTTGTATTGATTTTTTTAATAATTAGTCCCCTAATTACGCATTTATATGCGGCCCATACATTGCCAAGGCTAATTTCGTCAGATAAATTTTCTTGAAAGTATTGTTCCGATTCTTGGGCTATATAATCGCATGTATCTTTAAGAGACAGTAATGAGTCCGCTAGTCTCCAAGGACGAGGGTTCAATCTATACTTTTTTTTAATTTCTAAAGAGACTGAATCATGATCAGACCACGCGATATTATTAATATAAATTTTTTTACAATCTTGTATTGTTTCCGCTTTTGTCAAAATTATATCTATCCTAGAAAAGGATCTGTGTCCATGTGAAAAGAAAGTAAAATCTATGTCATTTGGTCTGATAGTTCTCCATACATCGTATAATTGAAATTTCCCTAGAATATCTCTAAATGCTTTTGAAAGCGTATCCAATTTATAATAAGAATTTCAGTTTACAGTTCTCCTGTCTAGTTCATGGTCTATTACACAATTAAAGTCACCTATACATAAAAAGGTTCCTTGTATGTAGTTTTGTATTTTCTGTAAGGTACTATTAAGAAAATGGATCTGTTTTGTATTGGGTGCATAGATATTTAATATCGAAAATAATCTGTCATCTAATTTACACACCACAAAAACAAATCTGGCATTTTTATATTTATATGAATATATTATCTCAACTTTAATCTTGTTAGTGGCAATTATAGCAACCCCTCTTGTTTTTTTATAAGACAGGGAAGAATATTCTATTGTAATATATTTCTTATTATTTAATCTGTGAATATCTTTGTTGAGCAAGTGCGTTTATTGAATACAACAGATATCAATATGTTCATTAGCTAAGTACTTATATAGGGAATGTCTCTTTTGCGGGGAATTTAATCCTTGTACATTTAACGTAGTAATCTTAAACAGATCCTTCATCAACATCATTATTTAAAATTTCATCACAATTTGAACTCCACAAAAAAGATGTCACACATACATCATTCAGCCAACACATACAACCAATAGTACTAGGAACTAAACGGAGATAGTTTAAGATCTCCGAAATCATAGTATGTCTATTTACTGTCGAGGAGACGGGGTGGGAATATACTTATATATATATATATATATAAAATAGAGAAGGGAAAAAAAAAAAAAATCTCGTAATAAACTATTAAACATACAAATCATATCTTACTCCAGTGATCAATATGTATAATAGTACCGTTTCACAATGTTAAATAATAAAATTGTAAGTAAATACATGCATAAGTACAATTCACATAATCCTTTATAGAAATACTAGTATCTATGTTTAACGAATACATTTTATGCATGTTATATATCAAGTGAGAATTTGTGAGTGAAAATTTCTAGCTATATCTAGATAAGAACATAATTAAAAATATGTAGAGCTTCATTTAAGTAGTAAAATATACATATTTTAAGATCATCAATGTATATTAATGTATTAGATTCTCTTAGAGTTCTTTCTAATTTCAGTGTAATTATAATGAGAGTGAAATAAACCCCGTGTATTCAGTGCAATAAAATTGTATACATTTATGTAAACATACGTATCTAGTATTCCTTTATCAAAAGTTTAACATATCTACAAAATCATGATAAAATAACATAAATGCAAATCATTTGTCTAATTCCAGTTTCTAATATATAAGATTACACAGTAAAAAAAACAAAAAACAAAAAACTTAATATATGTGTGTGATTGTTATATGTCAAGTGTAACAATCATAAATGTGCTTTTCTATATAAAAAAAAGTGAATTATATAAAAGTGAAAAGTAGAAGTATATAAGAATTTCATTCAAATAATAAGATCTAATGTGTAAGTTTACACGGTTAAGTATATAAAGAAATAATAAGTGTACAAATAGGTTTAATCGTGTATAGCAATGCTAATTATATGTTTAGCAAATGTGTTTGAGAAAAGCTTATTGTGTGTGTAAGATTGTTATGTGTCGAGTGTGACAGATATTTAAATTTTAAATAAATGTACATAGATAAAAACAAAATCCAAAATATTTTTGTAATTGAAGTCTTATAACTAGACCTGCAAATCACTGCCTCCAAATGGTTGCTAATGGTCAGAAAATTTACCGCCAAAGCTAAACTGTTAAATTGTTTTTGCAGAATAACTGAAAACATTCTAAAAAAAAAAAATACTTGTTTCCATCAAATCCTATGGAGAAGATCTATATATTTTGGGAGAAGCAGTCACAGAACAGTTCGATGTGGACGCTATCTTGTCGTGGTCTAATACAGAGGTCTAATAATGGCACCCAAACAACTTGACCCATGGAAAAAGAGTTATTTAGCATTAACATACTACCCCACCAAACTATAGCTACACTAACAAAATGATGAGATCTTAAAGTTGCCCTAAAATAATTTAATGTATGACGTATAGTTAGAGGCTAAGATATCTAACATACATCTTCCAGATGGAATTCTATTATATAGGCTAATCACGAGATTTTAAGGAATTAGTAATATAAATGATGAGGCTTAAAGATTTTAAAATGTTTTATTGGACCTATATTGTTCTGATTGATGCTAAAGTTTTGGTTTATTTCATTGTCATTCAGGTTTTTGGCATACATATACTCTTCAGTATAAACTTCATAGTTTTGTTTGACTCATTAGGTCTGTACAATGTAGTAAAGCAGGCCAAATGAATGTCTGAATGCACCACACCACACTACACTTCTTCAACCTGAGCCTTTGGATTCTGCTGTTCTACCAATCCTGCCACTAGAGGGCTCTATATTGCATCATTTTGATGCTGTTCCTTGTGGCTGTCTTGGTTCATATGATTTTGTGGACTGCCCATGTGCAGTTTGTTCCTAGTATTGACCTTTGGCATATCTCCCTGCTTGTGTTCTGCCTTTCCGTAACTTTGGACAGTTATTTAGATTTCACTTTGTACCTGTGTTTTGATTACATTTACCTACATTTCTGACTGTGCAATTGATGCCTTACAGTTGCAAGCCATGTAAATGCACAAGCTCTGGTTGGAAAGCACATAAGAAAATGTATACAGTGAGATGTCAAGTTAGGCTATACAAAAAAACTACTTATTTTAACTAATATACCACCCAGTGGCTCCTTCACCATCTCCTACTACATGTGTCAGAAACCCTTTCCTTCTTACCTGGTTTGATGACATTCTCATTGGTTAAATAGCAGTATCTGCAACATGATTTCCCTGATAGAAACACTACTATAATGTAATTTTCTCCACTAAATATATGTAGTTTGTACCACTATGTGACAGTAGAGCTATGATGGAGCTAAACGCACACTTCACAAAAGAGCCAAGCTGTACAAAAGGAAAGACAACAGGAAAAAAAACACTCCCCAAATAAAGTGTTTTCTACAAGGAGTTCGACGCACAATAGCTTTTGATTCTAGCTCCTTTATCAACTCAAACATTCAGTATGAACCAAATGAACCTGAGCCACCTCTATGCACCTTCATAGGGCAACGCTAAACACATTAGAGCACCCCTTGGTAGCTTAGCTTTGAAGAAACTCACACCCAACATAAATATCTCTAGGGTCCAAGTCGAAGGACATTTTGAGCAGAGATAGGCAAAGTGTTTGTACAAAGACACCAGTGTCCGTGGCAAGGTTTATGAAGGTCCATATAACATCATTAAATTATTCACCACATACCTCAATAAATGTCCACCATGAACAATGTTGGTGCCTATGCCTGATTTTGAGTGGATGATGTCTGGAAAATTCTTTGAACTCCCAAAGCCGTTTCAATGAAATCAACAGCAGTTCGACATAAGACTTGTGACATGAGTTTGCACCATACACTTCCATTCTCAGGGAAGGGCTGGCAACTTATGGCTCAGGGGCAGGTAAAGCCAAGATGCAATCAGACTCTTGCTCCCCCTGGTAACAAATGCAATGGCACACGTACACACTCTCACACATACTCTAACACACATTCCAACAAACACTAACATGTGCACTCATGCTAAACACACACACTTGCATGCATCCTCCCTCCTTTTTTTACCTTGGCTAGAGTTTTTCATTACTTTGCCCCCTGCCCATACCTTTCAACATTTCAAATGATATAAGAGGGACACCTTTAGTGGTATGGTTATATGTGTGGCTGGATACGACCTTATGACTTCTAGAAAGTAATTTATGTAACAGAGTAAGGCATTTAGACTTTTAGACCTGAGATACACTCATACCCAGCAAACATGAGAACCTAGAAAAAAGTCATAAAACCCAGACTTGGGTGCCGTCAGAAAGTTGGTGTTCGTTGGAAAAGATTTCTTCATATTCGATGAAGTCCAACATTTTCCTTTTAAGAAATCAATCAGTTCGCCTAGTTGCCATGGAGACAAGAAATTAACACGTAAAAGTTCAATCGGGAATTTGAAACCAATGGATAGAAGACGTTCGCACTAAGTTTGCACCCTCATATGCAAATTTATATATGGTCTGGTGACAGGACCACTATTTGTTTTGTCAAGAGAATCCCTTTAGGAAGAATATTATTTTCTTTGGTCCTATATTGATGATTTACTTTTAATATGGCAGGGTGACCCAGAACAGATAGATTTTTTTGTACATTAATCACAACTATATTAATTTGACCTTTACCCATGAATTTCATTTCTGGACCTTTGGCTTCATGGAGATACATCTAACATTTACGAAAAAGGAGTGCCATCCAGGGCATGTTATAAGAATCGTCCCTACCAGTCAATTTGTGAAGTTAAGGAGGAATTGCTCTTTGGACAAAACCTTTGAATCGCAGGCTACTGATATCTGTGATCGCTTTAGAGCCAGGGGCTATAGAGATAAATACATTACTAGGCCTTTACAACTGGCTATGGGGAGAACACGCCAGGACCTCTTAGCTAATAAAAATTATAACCAAAATAATAGAGAGTTTAATTATATTGTGTCATTTGTTACTCCCTATAGCCAAGAATTCATAAACATTTAGCCTTCCTCAAAACAGATGAGGTGTATGATAAAATAGTAAAACAGGGCATAAGATTTGTCCCCAAAAAAGCATGTCCCTGGCCAACAAACTCTCTTCAAGCCAGCTTCCTAGGATCAATAATATTAAAACTTGCAATTGGCTGGATAGTACAGGAATGTTCCCCTGTTGTCAGAGGCGTATCTACTGAAAATAGCACCTATGGCAAGCACTGAAATTGCGCCCCTGTCCAGATATCTAAAACTCATTTACTAGCCCCTGCTGCCCATATATATATAAATATTAGTCCCTGCTGTCGATAGCAGGTATAGATCAACACACAAACCCAGATCAATTGAAATTCACTTGTGATCTCAGCACTGAAGTTATATATCAAATAAACAGAATCAGACATACAAATCCTGTATTTGCAGGAATACAATAATATATGAAACGTAGCATCGCAGGTATAGATCAAATACATACATGTGTAATGTTTCACCATGCGCTGGCTGGACTTGTTTCTACTTTCCGTTGCTCATTCATGTTTCCAGCCACTAGTGACCGCCCTTGCCACTCAGAACCACTCTGACTCATTATCAGGTCCAGCTGCAGTTTATTACCAGATCAAGGTGTCTATATAAACCTGCCCAGCCCAGCAGTCTGGGTCTTGACATTGACGTTTGAGAACTTCCTGCTCCGGTTCCTGCTCCGGTTCCTGAGTTGCGGCCAGCGCCCCACACTGGTGTGTGCACCAACCAGAGGGCTTCCTGCCGCGTGTGCCCCAACCAGAGGGCTTCCTGCCGCGTGTGCCCCAACCAGAGGGCTTCCTGCCGCGTGTGCCCCAACCAGAGGGCTTCTGCCGCGTGTGCCCCCACGCTTCCTGCCGCGTGTGCCCCAACCACAGGGCTTCCTGCCGCGTGTGCCCAAACCACAGGGCTTCCTGTCAAGTGACTTTCTTTGTGACTGTCTTTGTTGTACCATCATATACAATACAACTCTTAATCCTGATCTTCTGTCTGTGATTTATTCCTGTGCCTGTCTGTAACAACCCCAGGCAATCATGCATCGTGGGGTACAGACAGAGCCCCTCGTATCCCCTGCACCTGGTCTCCTATTAGACATGCTCCCCTGGTTCGTGACAACATGGAAACAGCATTGCAGGTATTAATCAACTGAATAAGACATATTAACCCTGTATTTGCAGGTACACATAAATAATGTATGGAAATATAGCATAGCACATATGGATCTACAGAATAACACAAAACCCAGCTTTGCAGGTAAAGATCAATTGGAATTCACATAAAACCACGGCATTAAAGGTATATTTAAAACTCCCTAAATTACAGGCATAGATCAAAGGTTACAAACCCCAAAGGCAGCCCTTGCGTCCTCACTACCCACATAGAACCTGACCAGCATCACACACATAAGATTTGCAATCTTTGTCCCCAAATAGCCCAACACAAATCAACTTTGTCCCCAAACAGTCTGGCCTGTGCCATCTTTGTCCCATATACACCCTGCCTGTGCCATCTTGGTCCCCAAGGCTCAAACCTCCTGCTAGTGCTATCTTTGTCTTTCCACAATTTTACATCTATGATACACAAACACTTTTACAGTCACTCACTAATTCACACTTTAATTCAGACAACTCATCCACACATTAACTCATGCTCTCCCTCATTCACTCAATGCATCCACACATTAATTCACACTCTTTACTTATATCTACCCCACTTTCTAACCCCTCTCCCTCCCTTATTACTGTCTAAACCCCTCTCCCTCCCTTATCACTGTCTAACCCCTCTCCCCCTTTGTAGTTTTCTCACCTTGAGGTCCAGCGACAGGAGCACAAAGCTGTCTTCCTGCACTGCCCGCTGCTTCACTGCTGAGCGCCGTAATATGACGTCGTATTTCGGTGCTCAGCAGTGAAGCAGCGGGCACCAGCGAGTGGCTTTTAAACGCTGTTTTTTTTGTTTTTGATGTGGGGGAGAACGAGGGGTGCCGAACAGTTGCTAGGCGCCCCTGTCTCTCCTCCTCATCAAAAAAAAGGACGTTTAAAAGCCACTCGCCGGTGCCCGCTGCTTCACTGCTGATCGCCGAAATATGTCGTCAACTGGGACGGAGGTTGAGGTCTCGTGGAGGAGAATGAGGTGTGCCGAGCGGTTGCTAGGTGCCCCTCTCTCTCCGGATTAAAAAAAAAAAAAGACGGCATTTGAAAGCCGCTCACTGGCGCCCCCTTCAAATGGCACCTATGTACCGGTCCATAGGGGACTGAAGGGGTTTAATGCTTTTATTTAACGACCTTTGACGGTCCAGAACCGTCATTAAATTAAATAATCTTAGAAAGTCTCCAGACCCTCTAGAGAACTCTGGCTCCACTTGCAGGTTGAATACAGGTACTGCATTCAACCATGCAAGTCAATGGAGCCCAGATTTCTAATAACAATGTGATTAGTAAAATATTCAAAAAATAAAAAAAAATGGAAAAAAAAATGTGCTAACATTTAAAAATAATTATGCAGTGATGTCACTAGAGGAACCATCCAGTACCAGCAAAATGTGTAAAAAATAAAAAAATTAAATAAAGTTTATTTTGAGCAAGTGCTAAAACTTCTCAAAAATCTCAACATAGAAAGAGTTAAAATAAAAGCACTTCAAATAACCAAGGGGTGTCTAATTTAATTAAAAAAATGGCTTGATGGGGTAAATTGGAGTGGCCGGGCTCAAAGATAGGGCATAGGTACAGACTGACCAAAATGAAGAAAAATTGGCATTTTAAATCTCAAACAACACGACAAACCCATGCATGTGGGGTATCGCTCGGGAGATGTGGCTGAACACACATGAAAGGGTTCAAATACCAGCATTTGAAATACTTTGTGGTGTCTAGTTTTCGAAAATATATGGTTTGGGGTAAATTGAAGTAGCTGGCTTCAAAGATGTTCCAAATAGGAGGTAGAGGCAGAATGACCAAATGACCACCTGAATTACGCGTGTCCCAAAAGTAGCCTTTTACCACCCAAACAATCTGACAAACCTATACATGTGGGATATTACCATACTCAAGAGAAGTTGCTGAACACATATTGGGATGTTGTTTGACAGTGGCATATACCAGGACCTTTATATTTATAACTAAATTACAATTCGTGTGAAAAAAAATAATACTATTACAAAGTTTGACAAAGTGTGGTTGTATAATAAGTGCATGGAAAGGGTTAAAATACCAGCATTTGAAATACCCTGGGGTGTCTATTTTTCAAAAATATATGGTGTGATGTGGATTAATAGAGTTAACTCGGCTTCAAAGATGTTCCAAAGAGGAGATGGAGGCAGAATGACCAGATTTGGAAAAGAGGTTTGGAAATCATAAAACGCTACTTGTACTTATTGCCCGATAACTTACAAAAAAACAGTAAAAAAACATAAAAACATTGGGTATTTCTAAACTCAGGACAAATAGTAGAATCTATTTAGCTACTTTTTTACTGCCTTTTGTAGGTGAGTGAAAGATTTTTCAAAGAAAAGTCATAAAGGTTTTTTTTTTTTTCAAATTGTCACCATGTTTGATTATTTTTTTGCCATTTAGACATCTGCTCCTACTGCCCCCATGTTCCATATTTGAGACACCTTTGAACCCAGCCAATTCAATTTACCCCATCAAATCATATTTTTTGTTTTACATTTTTGAACAATCATTTTTTTTTACTGTGATTAGTGAGCTGGGCTCCATTGACCTTACATGGTTGGATGCAGTACCTGCATTCAACCTGCAGGAGGAGCTCGAGAGTTCTCAAGAGGGTCTGTATAGACCCTCTGTGAACTCATATCTATTGTTAATGCCATCCTGTGAATGACAGCAACGTTGTTTACAGGATGGCACTTGTGGTTGCTCTTCGGAGCAATCACAAGGCTATCGGGGAAGGGGGCTAGTGTTGCTAATATGCCTCGATATCGAGGCATGTCAGCAACACCGTTTATGTTTAGGAAACGATTCCGATCGCTTCCTAAGCTGTTTTAGTCCGCCGCCACGATCCACGGTCAGCCTCACTTGTGAGGCTTCCGTGGATGCTGCAAAGCCGGCGATCGCGGCGAAAATACGGTGATGCAGCTATTTAACGACAGCCCCTACATGTACGGGCATTGTCGTTATCACGGTGCACGGCAATCCCGTACATGTATGTGGATTGGCGTTAAGCTCTTCCTCGTACGAAGCGCGTTAAACGTCTAGCCTGTGTTTCCGTTCTGTGTCTGTCTATGTACCCCTCGTTTTGATTTTATGGTCTATGGACTCGAATAAATTTTGATACATGGATGCTATCTCTCTATTCCTTGGTGTCAGCTGGCGACCTGTGATCCTTTATCTTAATTAGTCAAAACTTTAGATAGTCTTAGACACTGTGAGGAATGGCAGGCCCACAAAGTCTCACACAGAAGAATCTCACTCTGTAAAATGCTCAGATGCAGCACAGCAGTATTATACTTTTTTTCTCAGAAAGATGCAGAACAGCCATTGGACAAGCCTTTAGCACGATGTGACAGAAGTGAGCTTATTGCACAAAGATCAGCTCACTCAATGTCCCTTGTAAAGGAAAAATGGGACCCCGCTGCCACGACCCGGAGAACCGGAGGAGCAGCACTCACCCGGCAATCTCCGGGTCAAACACGGAGAGTTCCCCGGTATGCGAATACCAGCTCGCCACATCCGAAGATCAGCTTGCCACATTTGTTGTCTACTTGCCCAAACGCGTTTGTATCGTTTACTTGAGATATGATAAATTGTCTGTTGTCTTAGAAAAAGTGATATGCGAGTCATTATTAATATGGACTGGCATACGGATTGATTCCTATTTTCATTATTATGTTACTAAACCAATTCTTGTCAATCTCAGCTACTTAACAGCCGGCAGTGAGGACAAGATAACGGGCGGGTGGCAAGTGATCAGCAAGAAGATCTCTGCCGCCATTCACCTCAGCGACAGCAAGCCAACTCTCTGTATGGGAGGTGCAGTTGGCGGGATAGACAGGCGTAAAGCGGTCACTAGGGGTGTGTCAGCGTGTAACATGGAGGCTGGGCTTGTTTCATTTCCTCCTCCACCGCCATTTTGCGTCGGAGGCACCCAGAGAGAAAAGAAAATAGAAGAGGGAAAGTAAAAGAGGTGGATAAAACCGAGAGGAAACCAAAGGAGACGCTGTCACGAAACGGAATCTACCGAGTATACGAGGCGACGTTTTAGCTCGTGGAACAGTACGCGCCACACGCATCAGACTTATCCCCTCGCCCCGGTGTCCGCATTAGCCCGCGGAGAGGGAGGTGTGGGTGAGAAGCAGGAGCCGCCCGGGCTGCGCAGCTCCACTAAGAGGTGAGAGGCCGCGGTGTTTTAGGCGGTGCACGCGAATTAAGGCCCGTGTACCGAAGCCGGGGGGGGGGGGTTTGGCCGTGGATTCATGTAGTCCAGGATCTGCGTTACGCCTCCACGTTATAAAAATGGCGGAGCGGGAACTTGGTGCGGCCTTAGGATGGAGACAGTCGTTGCTACTAGGCCCAAGGGCAGAGAAGCCGCCTCTTATTCTATTTATGTTTTATTGGAATACAAAATTTAGAATCGCGCCAGTGGCCGTCTGGATTACGGCAGCCTGGGGCGCACCGTATGTGGGGACAGCAAGTACATCCAGATATTCTCCTCAGAAATAGAATTATTCAGCTTTTGCTAGCCTAAAAGAAAAAAAGCATAGTAGCCACCTTCACTTTTCCCCACTCACGCTATGAAAGCATAAGGGTTCTTGTAAGATAAACTAAAATAAGGCGTCCAAACTAATATTTCGGGAGTCCTGGCTACATGATTAGCATTATTTTTCAAATGTGGCCATTATTTGAGGGACACTATTCTGTAAACTTATAGGCAGTCGCTTTATGCACCCGCTTCTTCCAGAATTTCCATTTAATTGCAATTTTGGCAAAGGAAATGTTTCATCATTAGGGCTTATGTTTTCTGTGGGATATTAAGCAATAAGATGGGGACAGTTTTTTTTTTTTTCTTCGCGTACCATTGTGATCTCTGATTTGGGGCATGTTTTAAGATTTTATATATTGATGGGCAGTTAATGTAAGTCTATAAAAAGATTTTACAGCCATTGATTTTTTTTCAGTTCAGACCATTACTTGAAGTGCATCTCAATCTCATTCTTATTCACGGTGTAGCACGAGGCAGTTTACTGATTGCTTACTTTTGTTGTCTCATCTCGCTAAGTGTGTTTTTTGTTTGGTATGGGGAGGCAAGTTGTTCCTTTCAGTTCCTGTCGTGGCTGTTGTGTGATAAGTGAAATGCACATTAGAAAAGAAAAATCACATGGTCCCAGTACTGGTTTAGGTTTCAGTATGTTATACCTTGAATTGAACAGATATGAAGTATCACAGGGATGCATCTGTGTGATTGGGAGATCTAATAACAAGCACAGTGCTTCGGCCATTCACCGTCTTGGTTAATTTAAAGCCGAATATCATGGTTTTCATGTAGCTCGCAGTACCTCGTGTTTATTTCCTGCTTTGTAGATGAAATCTACGTTTCCATCTAGGTTAAATGGAATTTGGCGCTCAGATTTTGTGGTTATCGCTTGCCCAAGCTGCCATTCTGTCCTCTTGGCCGATTGGGATTTGTTAGTGATTTCTGTTTGCATGAAGGATGGCTCCCTCCTGTGTGACGGTGCGGCAAAGTAAATAATGCCGTATTCTGTGTTAAAAAGATATTTCTCACTGAAACAGTGGATGCACTTACGGGATAACATGATTTTATGGAATCTATGTATAGTAAAATGCTAAAAAAGAAAAGAAGAAAAATAACTCGGCTGTAACCGTGATGTTGTTACCATAGCAACCAATGGGGTGTCACTACTGATGGGGCTGCTACAAACTGACACTGAAATATGTTACACAAAACTCAGTGATATGCCTGCTTTTATTTAACCCTTTGTGCCACTGGGCATAGCCCAAGCTGTTGCTGCCTGACACTAGGGGGACACAGAAACTGGCTTTTGCCATTAAAGGATGCAATTTATCTGTAATGTGTGTGTGATGATAGGTGATCAATAACAGCTGGGGTAGGGAGCTATATGTCCCGACCCTTCGCGCTCAGGTTAAATGTATCAGCATCACTTTAGATTGTTAGATTCTAATTAGATGGTGCAGCTGCATTATATGGATACAGGTCTCTCAGGGCCACATCTATTCTGAAAAAACAAGCGTTATCCCTTGATGCTGTGCAGCTTTCCCCATTATTTGTCAGGTCAGATTGCGCTTTCTCCAAGATTGTTCAAGTGGCAGTTACATTTTTTACATTTAACACCAAGTGTTGCAAAATATGTGAAGTGTCCATTGGTTTCCCTTCCTCTGTTGTAGGTTTATTTTACGCAACAATAGCTGATCAGGGGCACTTTCCATGCACGAGTTTTCTGGTTTTGTTACTTTTTTATGTCGTAACAGCTGTGACTCGGTTATTGGTGCAGAAATCCAACGGGTTCAGCATGTCTTGTAGCTGACCTGATAATTGATTGCTAAAACATGTTGCATGAACAAACTTCTGTTGCATTGATCTCAAAGGAGAGCTATAGTCCTCCCAACTTTTATTAACTAGCTGCTGGATGTTTTTTTCTTATAATAAAGTGCCCTTTGATTTCCCCCCCCCCCTTGTCTCTTAATTGCAATTAGGATAAGAGTAAAGCTGTTCCATTAATCTTTGTGCTTTGTGTGAGAAAAAAAAATGAATAAAAGTTGTCATGTTGCTCACTTTACTTTTATCTTAGGGAATACATTTTACTGACATTTAAATGTTTATTTTCCAACCACTGTGCTTTAAGACACTAGGTTAACAAATAACATCATTCAAACGTTGTCAGTACAGAATCTATCCTCCTAATATGAAAGTAAAGAGTGCAACATGACAACCTTTATTCTATTTTTTTCTGTTTATATCAACATATATCACTGTTTTTTTTTCTTTTAATCAAGAATCGGTTTATAAAAAAAAAAAGCACATGACAGGTTATAGGTTGGGCCTAATACACAACCACATGTTTTCTGAAACTTCCTTTTCTTTGTTTTCTCTCCTTCAGGTCACCATGACAAATGAAGAACCCCTCCCAAAAAAGGTCAGTCCACAATCTACTAATTATTCTAAGCTGCGTTTCCAGAGATGTTCAGTCTGTTTTTTAAATTGGAAACTTGTTTGATTTTCTTCAGGTTCGCCTCAATGAAGCAGACTTCAAGGTGTTGACCAGGGAAGAGCTATTTGTGAGGTAAAGTTTTGGTACCTATTGTTACCCCACTGGTTGGTTCATCAATTAAATTCTGCATTCTGCTCAGCCACACAGAAGTAATTCATCTTTATTTGCAAACACTACATCTTTTCTAGGTATCTAAAGTATATTGTCAGCTTGCCATGATGAACGAGTTAGGAAAGGTCAGAAAGCTGCATGTAAAAGGCATGTTCATTGGGCAGATCGATGTATCGCTATAGTGATAGGACTACTTTGGGGCCAGATGGAGCTTAATCAAAATTTTGTGTCTGAAAATGTGTGGGGAAAAGTTAGATGATTTCAGTAACTTGAAGAAAGAAGAGCAGGAGTACCTGATGACATGCGGATTATATGGCGCACAGGAAGCTAGTTAATATTCTCGATTGCTATAAATTACCACCACCAAAGCCCTGTTATGTACAATAGTACCGAAAAGGGCCCCAATGTATAGGTAGATTTCTAAGAATTTATTGGTGACTAGATTTGCCCCAAAGTAATTGTTGGCAAACTTAAACTTTTTAGTTAGGTGAACCTAGTTAGAAATTTAAACTTGGTTTCTTAAACATGGTGGCCTGTGATAATTTAAATGATTAACCATCTACACCAACTCTGCCAGTAGCAATTAACAAGTAAACATTTCTAAAAATGTAGAGAAATTAATATAAGCTCCGTATGTCTTGTGTTCAAATTAACTGTAGGTGGAAGCAGTATGAATCATATGTGCAAGCTCTGGAGAACAAGTACACAGATCTGAACTGTAAGTTTAAAAAAAAAAAACATCACTTCTTGATACTGTGACGCTTATTTGCAATTTTAAATTCTTTGAATTTAGTAATATGTTACCGTGTTATGTATTTTTGTGTTATGGCAAGACTTTTTGGGGGGCATGGCAGTAATGTTTTTTTTTCAGTGGACTTCTAGGTTCAGAAGGTCTGTAATAACTACAGCTTTGTGAAAGTACTTACTGTAGTGTCAGCCACAATCTAATTGTGTTCCATATGTTTTGTCTCCAGCCAATGATGTGCCGGGACTAAGAGAATCTGAGGAAAAGCTGAAACAGCAACAGCAAGAGTCTGCTCGGAGGGAGAACATACTGGTGATGAGATTGGCCACCAAGGAACAGGAGATGCAGGAGTGCACGGTTAGTATATTTGATTCATGCATTGTTTTCATGTTTTTTTATACTAGTTTTATGTATTCTTTTATTTCACTCTACTCCCTACTTGCTTGATAAGTGTTTACCCTCCCTGTCAGATTTGTGCACTCTTACTTGTTGAATGTAAAAGCATAAGCAACATCCAACATCAACATTTGTGTTTTTATGTTTAGAGGAGAAAGAAAACCTGATTAGTAGGGTAAACACTGGGTCTTGTTTGGGCCTGCACAGTATCTATCATTTGAAGCAGGTTTGGATTGTTGTCTGTCCTGCTAACGTCTCTCAAAATGCGAGGCATAAACTCTTCCATGAACTCACAAAGGATGCATCTGCAGGTCTCTCTTGCCTAAGTTGTGGTCTGTGTTAAAGACTCAAATATCAAAAAGACAAAGGGCAAATGTGGAATTAATAGAACATTGCTGAATAACTCCTTAAGCATTCTATGGACAGATGGGTTAAAAATGAAATTGGTCGTGAAAAAAAAAAGCAAATTCTGCAATCCACATAAGGAGCATGACTCTGATGGTGAAGTGTGGTGGCAACAGTGTCATGGGATGCTTTGCTGCATCAGGACCTGGACAACATGCCATCATTTACGGGACCAATAATTCTACTTTGTTGCTGGGGACTATTGAGAAGATTTTTGGACTAGCTGTTCATAAACTGGGTTATGCTGCAAGACAATAAGAAACACCCAAGTATACATCTAAATCCAGATAAAACAAGACGTTAAAGTGGTTCTACATGGCGGAGTAAGCCAAATGTTGCTCCATAGCACTTTGATAGATTAACCGGTAACTGCAAGGAGTTTGCATGTATTTGGTGGGTAAATCTGGCCCAGAGTCATGTTCAGCTCCATATCGGTCTTCCACATTGTTTTACTTGGTTTTTGGGCAGCTTTATAGAAGATATTTAAACAAGACCTAGCATGGCAACTGCAACATAGTAATTGCCCTTAAATATATATATTTATAACTGTTGTTGTGACAATCCGAACAATAAAAATAGAATGAGAAACGCATCAGAAACTTCAACACTTAATACTCAAAATCCTAAATAGCACCATTAGGTGAAAATGATGCAATTTTCACATTTGCCATTACTTTACGTATAACGTTTAACTGCTTTTGATTTCAATCCGTTTTCTTATAAACAAATGTAAAATTCATCAAAGTGCAATTCAATTTGACTGACATCTGCCATTTAAAATGCCAGTTTCCAAAACTTGAAATAATTGAATGCCCGTGGCACATATTACATTGCTGCATGTAGCAAGTGTTATTATGCAAACTGTTTCCCAGTCAAGTACTTTCATAGGACTAACTTGAGGCAATGTGGTTTGTGTTGTTCTAACTAATGAAATGTTGCTGTTATATTGCAGACATTTTTAGTAAACATTATTTTTAGTAAACTACGTGCCATATGTAACATTTGTGTACTCAAAACATTTTTCATATGTTATCGCTAACATTTGTACTTGTGAGCACATTTG
The DNA here is from genome assembly GCA_009364415.1 of Spea multiplicata. Lineage (NCBI taxonomy): Eukaryota > Metazoa > Chordata > Amphibia > Anura > Pelobatidae > Spea > Spea multiplicata. Next base: position 27,711 of record VKOC01001546.1, on the reverse strand, counting down.
TTTATGGGTCATCGATGCTACCTGCAATTTGTGTATACAGGGCCTGAGATTAACTCGTGTTCTGCTGAGGAAAATTTGTTCTTTACCACCATGACTTAAAAATGTTATTAAACTGTTTTTATATTTTTCTATGCGATTTAGTTCTTATTATAGTAAAGTAGGTTGTTGCAATAGTAATGTCTGTGTCTGCATATAAAACAAGTTTGAGGAATAGGAAGCAAAAACCTACTTTTGTTCACAACTGTATACAACAATGAGAATTTCTTTCTCCTAGGTACTTCCCGCTTTAAAACAGTCTTAATGATTGCCCTTCAGCTGTTAAGATAACTATTTATGGTATATTATTTCACGGTTTTACTGTAGCCGCTTTTTAGTTATACCATTAGGCCCTCGGCATCACAAACTTCTGATCTTAAAAGAAAAAACCTGTAAGTGCGCATATATATATATATGTGTGTGTAAGATTCATTAAACTTGGACTTTTTAATAAGAATCATGCCTCAAACCACCCATTGCAATATTCATGGTTAGTGGAGACAAAGTGTCATGTATTTGGTTCAGTCTTCGTTGCAGCCATATTGGCTATTTACCAATTGCTTGCTTCAGATGGGAACTGTTGTCTTTATAATTATTACCGTATTTGCTCGATTATAGGACAAGGTATTTTTCAGAGCAAATGCTCAAATAGGTCCGACTATGAGACTAAGATCCAGATCCCCCGCGGCGCTGCAGGGGACCCTGGATCCTCCTGTCTTATGCCCCCCCCCAACTTACCGGTGCTTCTGATTCCCCGCTGTGGCAGCGTGTAGACGTCTACGCGATTTGCGTGCGGGGAATTCTCTCTGACAGTCGGGGAAGGTCTGCGCGATGGACGCAGACAACCCCCGCTGCAGTGGATGTTGTGTACGCGAATTGCATAGACGTCTACACACTGCCCCGGCTGCACACCAGGGAATCAGAAGCACCTGTAAGTTTAGGGGGGTGTTACATGGGGGCATAAGGCATTTATGTAGGCAGTGCTCTGTGAAATGCCTTTTAACCCTTCTATACGCCGCTCTGCCTCCTGAAATGCCTTATACCTCCCTGTATGCCACTCTGCCCCATAATATGCCCTTTAGCCCCCTAAATGCCAGAGTGGCATATAGGGGTATAAGGCATATCATGGGGCACAGTGGCATATCGGGGGTATAAGGCATTCCTGGGCCAGAGGGGCAAGTCTGGGGGCAGATGTGCATAACTGGGGGAGGGGGCAGGTAGTAATCTTCGACATACATTTTATTGTTTTTTTTCGTCAGTGTAAGTAAGATATTTAGTTTGGACATTTGCAATCGAGGAACCTGAGATGTAGTAAAAGATTTCAAGCCTAGCGTAATCTAATCAAAACTACGTCTGTACCAAAACATTACCATCTGTCTCTGTACAATAACCTTTGCTTTTGTGGCTTTAATGATGACCTACTAATAACTGTTTGGATTCCTCTGTGCAGAATCAAATTCAACACCTCAAGCAAGTCCAGCAGCCAAGTGTTGCCCAGCTGAGAACAACAATGGTTGACCCCGCCATCAACTTGTTTTTCCTCAAAATGAAAGGTGAACTGGAACAGACTAAAGACAAACTGGAACAAGCCCAAAATGAACTGAGTGCCTGGAAATTTACGCCTGATAGGTAAACAAACCAAATACTCCCCAGTCAAGACTTCCCTGACAATCCCACTGCGAGAATGCTATGGTGGGATGGCCAAGTACTCGTTTTGCACCAAGACTCAGACTATTGTGAGCAACAAAAAGCCACATTCTTACACTGTCCAGCTTGTATTGCTTAATGTAAAACTTATCAGATGAACCTTGTATTTCAGCTTTTTATTTTCCTCCCCTCATTTGCTTCAGAGGCCTGAGATCGTCGGACTATTCCGAAGAAGCGGCCGCTTCCGGTCCCCATTTTCTAGAACACTTAGACACTTGAAAAAAAAACATGGTTCTGATTGAAGAAAATAGAGGGAGCAAAAGAAGTCTTAAGTCTGGCACAATGTGTCGGCAGCCATTTATGGAGGAGAGAACCTAGTGATTTTTATTTTTCCTTTGATATAAATCATGAATTGATCATGTAAAAAGTCCCATAAAAATGTAAAAGGTGGAATGTATTTTTGCTCTTAATTATGAGCCTAGTGACTTATAGACACTAATTTCCAAGTAAGACTCTGGATTTCGTGATTGTTCATTGAACTGCTGGGCCCAACCTCAAACTAAGGTGATTTTTGCTTTTAAATGGGTTATTGTCCAGTAGCCCTGGGCTTGAAACGGTGACTTATCACACCAGAGTAGTGTATGCTTCAGAACAACCGGCTAGTATAGTACACAATCGTAATTTGTGTGCTTTAAGCATATCACTCTGATGTTTGATAAAACAATGGGCTTAAAACAAAAATGCAAATATGCTAATGGTGTGGTAACAACCTCCACGGAAACGCAAAGACAAACGTTGCATTTAGTTATTGCAAAGCTAGCTGTGAGAAAAAAAAAAACGCCTGTTGAATTTTTATTCAGAGAATGCTCTGGTCTTTATTTATTTTTTTGAGGCTGTAGGCTTACTTTGTCATCTAGTGAGGCGTTTGCTCTTGTCCTAGCATTCGCTTTTTATATCGCCTACATAAGCCACGCTGTAGCACAGAAGACCAAGAAAGGCGTTCGTTAAATTTACACTGCTGTGTTTGAAAAGAGGGATACTTTTATTTATTTTTTTTTGTAACTCAAACCTGAGGATGCTCAGATAGTAAATGATTAAGCATACATGCATGCTGATCTGTACATATGCTATATTTTAAAGTCATTTCTTCTGTGAAGAACATTTGATAAACTGAAGTAAAATATTCTGCATTTACCATTTTTCACATTGTGGCTGCAGAAGGTATAAACTAAAGCATTAATGTCTTTCTTTCCCTGGGGTTTGTTGTTTAATGTGTGTGTATTCTGTTCAACCAAGCCTTTAGTATCTGCTTCGACCATGAAGTCAGGTAAGCTGTCTAGGTGGTGGTGGTTCATTTGCAGATGGCACCTTGGTTCATCTTTGTGTGTTCTACGATTTTGATTACTCTTCGAAGACGAAACATATCTATTTTTTTAACATCTTCTTTAGTTGGGATTGATCATGGTTAAGCCAGTTGCTTTGAACAGGTAATTTTTTAGTTTGCATGTTATTTTTTAAGTATGATTACATGCTTCTTTCTATGCTGAGCGCTGATCAAGTTGCCTGACAATACAGGCAGTGATGAAAAGGTTAATTTTAAACTGAGTGTTATAAATGGGGGTTTTAACTTGGTCCACTCTTATGGTTTGGTATAAAACAAGTTTATAAGCTTTAGGATTTTATATTTTAATGTTTTTAAATGTATGTCATGTGTTTTGGTTTTTTTTTGTTTTTCTTTACAGAGAATATGTGCCATTAGGAAAATGCTTAGTTTCTTACATGAAATAGCCTTGTTAACCTTTTTTTTTTTTTTTTAAACCAGAATTTTAAATACTGGATATTTAAAGTCAGACAAGACAGCCCATTATATATATATATACATATACTTAAGGCAAATACTTATTTGTATTTAGCAATGTAAGGCATGGTGGTTGGAAAGGAGAATCGGTTTGATGAAATTGTTTTAACTTGGTCACTGAACTTTGTCTGTTTCAGAATTGTGCTTGCAAATGTTATCTGATTAAGTTGGTTTATATTCCTTGTTTGATTTAAGATGGCCTATTGGGGGGGGGGGGTGTTTGCAGACTGCGACCGATGACCCTGATTAAGTTTACTGCTTTGCTCCATGCATGCAGTACCAAGTTGGAAGAAGTGTATCTGGTGTGCAAAAGCTTGGTTATTCTTAAAGTAAGCCAGCAAAACGGTAGATTTAAGTGGGGGGGGGCACTTGTGACAGAACATACTTCCATAATTGTTGCATCTGATTTGTGGTTCTTTTCCACACTCCACAAAATTGCAAGAAAAATGCTTCTAGCTGTAACAGGAGCAACATTTTGGAAGCGAGAAGTATGAATTTGTGGAACGCCTCAAAATCACTGACTAGTTATTTTTTCTTTTAATTTATGGCTATTTTTTCTTTAGCTGTCTAATTGTTAATTTTTGGAACTAAATAATGTTTGTTCATTTAGTCCCTTTTAATGAAGTGTATTTATAACACATAACCCCCCCCCAGCATCATTAACATTCTCTTCCAATGGCTGCTACAAAGGTTTATACTTTGACCAGACACAGAATTAGTATTTGTTTTGAGCCAATCCCTTTTGTGACTCTATTATTGCTGTGTTTTAAAAAGTTTGCATGCAAGTTAAAAATTGCTTTTTTTTGTTTTTTTTTTGTTCTCAAGTCACACAAAGTAGATTATTGAGACTTGAAACCTATTTCATTTTACATTGAAAAGCCGTGGGAATAATCTTTTTTTAGGTTAATGTATTAATCTTCAGGTTTAGTAATGCTCATAAGGGATGACGTCGGCAGTTAAACTGTTCATCCGGTGTAGAACACTTTTATCCTAGTTGAGTTGTAAATGTACAACTTTAATATCTTAAAGTTTCTAGCTTGCCAGGAATGGTGCATTGGGTTAAACACTGCACATACTTTATACTACAAATTCTAATATTTAGTGGCTTTATTAAAACTACCTATAGTTTTCAATGTCCTGTTTTACCTCAACAGAATTGCTTTTGGCATGTGGGGTAAAAATGTAAATAAGGCTTGGCATCCCCATTGTGATTCCTTCTCACTCCTGTTTCTATGGGAAATAGAGGGAAGGAGAAACTTGTGGGGGGAAAATGTTACCACATTGAGATTAGATCTGTTATACAGTGTGTGTATAGTTTGCCAAACAGAAAAGTTGAACTGAGGTCTGGGGGTTGTTTTAAATAAAAGGCTAGTGAATTATTCTTTTGAGCCAAACAGTTCAGGTCTGCGATATGTATTTTTGAAGCCACTTTTGCATCTGCCTCTTCTGTCTCACACGCCAATATGTAGCCTAATTCACCAGAATACATCCTCCTAAGTTTATTTAAAAGAAAGACAGTCCCACTTTTTGGCCAGCGGGTTTGAAATATAGCATGAATAGAAGAGAGGCAAGGCGATTAAAGTTCTGTTTTAAATACACCCAGAGAATGTTTGCTTCCGTGCCTTTATCACTCGTTTCAGACACTGAAATTTTTTTTTCAGTAGGATAGTTAATTCCAGTACATTGCAGCTGCATATCTGTTAAACATCCTGGACAATGAAATTGGAATGTTCTTAAATCTGACCTGAAAACTAAAGGAGTGCGCAAACTTTATTTGCAAAAACTGGGAGATCATTAAAATTGCGCACTCTCTCTGCATATAGAAAGAATATAATATATATATATATATAATATATATATATATATATATATATATAGCGCAATTTTAATGATCTTCCAGTTATTGCAAATAACTTTGCACACTACTATATGTATATATATATAATAGCGCAATTTTAATTTTTTCATTAAATTCCAGCAAAGATTTGTGCCAGATTACATTTTTTTCTTGCATACCTTGGTGAGCAAACAGATACATTTGTTGCTCATTAACCTGGTTTGAGACACAAGCTAAACTTTTTAGATTATAGCGGTTATGGAGAGTCATCTTAGGCCATTTCTAACAATAATTTACTAAGCCGTAATATAATTACTTAAAGCATCAGTTAAAGGTCCACCCCAGCCCCATTTTCAGGTTAAGTGTATACTGGAGTCCATTTTGCATTGACCCAAATTCATTTTACGGCATGCAGATCGATGCAGGCTTCTTCTGTATATTGGCACTAAATAAAGTGAGATTTATGTCCCTGCTGGCTGCTTCTACTGAAACCAGGAACGTGTAAACTTCTTGCACATGGCTTACTAGCCCTTCCATTCAAGGATACGGGACGCATGCTCCCATTGAAATCAGGGGGAGGCTAGCTCTGGATGAGTTTTAATTGGCATACATTTTAAATGATTTCTGTGCTAGCTTCCTGCTGGAGATGAGTTAAATGAGGCCGACTGTGTTCATTTCATGAGACCATTCACTCAGGTCTGAAATATATTCTTATTGCTTAACGTAATCGAGCAGCTAGAATGCTACATGCTGTGGGTGAGATCCATTCTGAATTTACAGGTGGCTTAGGATAGTTTTAAGTCCTTCTAGAATGAATTGTGAAAGGAGAAGATCGCCATCCTCTGGAAGAACATTGAGTATCTAGGCAAGAAACCTGCCTTCAAAATATTCCTTGAGAAAAGATGAATCGTTTTAAAAATGCTGGATTTCCTGAATAGAGCTTCTTACGGTGGTGCAGCTGAATATGCAGACTAATCAGATGTCAATGTTTTTGACACGTGACTCTTTCTTTACAGCCAAACAGGGAAAAAGTTAATGGCAAAGTGTCGAATGCTCATCCAGGAGAATCAGGAATTGGGGAGGCAGCTGTCCCAAGGCCGCATTGCACAGCTTGAGGCAGAATTGGCCTTACAGAAGAAATACAGTGAAGAACTGAAAAGCAGTCAAGATGGTAAGAGCGGTCATTTAATGGTAGTTCGTGGACACATAAAAATCCCTTCGGTTACATTGTCAGCCAGCTTGCTCAGTCATACCACAAAGCTAGTAATGTCACCTTTTTAAACTGCACTTTATTTGTCCAGTAAAGAGAAGACATTCCATGGCTTTCTTCTAATTTTGCATACTTTGCGATAAAATATACATGTAACAAAAAGTGATGTTCAACAGATTCTTGCTGATCTAACAGGGCTAGAGTAGTAGAACCCCAGCAGCTACAGGGCTACCGGTTGGCTGCAAAGACTCTATGGCCGGTGACACTAGTTGTAACCTGGGATGTCCCAGGGTTTGGTTTAGGGCCACATTTTTAGCAATTATGGACTGCATTACAGGTGTGCATTTTACAAAGTACATCTTATGTTAGTGTTTTCATTATCCTCGTTTATTTTTAATGGATCTGGTCAATGGTTTGTTTTCCTTGCTGCAGAGCTGAATGATTTCATCATCCAGTTGGATGAAGAGGTAGAGGGCATGCAGAGCACAATCTTGGTACTGCAGCAACAGCTGAAAGAGTCCCGGCAGCAGCTGTCACAGTTCCAGCAACAGCAAAGCTTGGGTAACAGGTCGCTGTCCGAGCCTAAAGAAGACTCAGAGAGTGCTGGCAAAGACTGCAGCCGGCTGCCAAACGGGCCGAGTAATGGTGGGTCCTCCCACCAGAGAACTCACAGCTCAGCGGGGCTTTACAGGGAAGGAAGCAGCACAGAAGAGGACTTTCCAGCGTCTCCTGTGAATGAAGGCAAACTTTCAAACCACTCAGATGAGAGAACTGGTAGGGGTGGGAGCAGTTACATGAATCAGCTTAGTACTGGGTATGAGAGTGTAGACTCTCCCACTGGCAGTGAGAACTCTCTCACTCACCATTCAAATGACACAGACTCCAACCATGACTCTCAGGAGGAGAAGCCAGTGAGTGGGAAAGGCAAAAGAACTGCGGGCTCACGCCATATTCAGAATGGTTTGGACTCTAGTGTGAATGTACAGGGTTCTGTATTGTAAATTAAAACTAATTTTGACACATTTCCCCCCCTTTACTTTTTTTTTTATACATCGTTTAATTTTGAGAACATATTGTCCACAAATAGTGCATATTTTGTCACAGATTTGCCTTTAAGTTTTTTTTGTTGGTTAACGTTATACCTCCTGCCAATTTGGACGTTTTAACAGTTAGTTTCTTTGAAAGTTAAAAATTGACACTTTGTGTAGACCATTTATTTTATGTGAGTTAATGCAAAATTTAAGAACAAGTTCTGAAATAATATAATGTCTGTGCAACTGTTGATATCTAAAATATTTGCTGTGTTAAGGGCATTCTCACCAACTTCTCTGAGATCTTTAGACCTAATCAACTCGTCATGGTATCGTGAAAGTTTGGCTGCCAAAGTTTACCCGTAGTATAGTTTTATCACCCAGAGTTGGATTCATAGGGAAGTATGTTGATAATTTCAGTGTTAATTGCAGGTTTTTTTTCCTCACTTTATTGGCAACCATCTGTACATACTTATTTTTCATCAATAAATGGCTGAATATTTGAGACTGCGGATAACTACTCAGTTTTAAAATTGGCTGTATCTTGTTTATGCATATGATTCTGTGACTCCAATATAACCTTGCCTGTACTGACCAAACCAAAATAAAGATTTTTAATAATGTCACCTCACATCCCCTTGAATTGTACTTTGTAATTTCTTTGCCTGAAAATAGACGGCATGTTAACAAGCTTAGAACTATAATATAAGGAATATAATGTCAGGCATAGGCATGATTAATATTTTGCTTTGCTGCATACATGATGTGCAGACAGGAAGACCTAGCATCAGTTTAAATGAACAAGGTAAGTGTCCGGTCTATAAGAATTAATTGGGAATAGTTTTGGTTTTTACTGTAAGTGGTTATAGGTTTTTCCTCCTTGTTGGCAAACTAGGAATGAAACCATGTGTAACCACATTAAACATGCATGGTCTGCACACACTTGGCACTACATTTGAACCTAAAATGAACCTTGTCATCTAGTTTGAACATCTTGGACGAGTGGGTCTAAATGATTGCCACGTATGTGCCAGGTAGTTATAAAGCTAATTACATTTTACTAAACTGTCTGCTGTAGACACTGAATTTGGTCGCAGGTGAGAACCATTCAGTCCTATTAGTCCATTTTTCCTGATCCCTTAATCAGGAATTGGTCTTATCTTAGATTCAGGATACCTTTTTTATGCCTATCCCATACATTTCCTCATTTTAAATAGCCTCTAAAACTTCTGGGAGGCTGTTCAATTTATCTTCCACCCTCTCAGTAAAGTATTGGTTACCCCCCCATTCTGTTTAATAGTATCTGCCCTTGCTTTAAAAAAAAAATGAACACTGTCGTGTTGCAAAGAGGAATGCCCCCAAAAGGTAGCATTATTCAAAGTTTTGTTTATGTTGTGCAAATCTGTGAAATAGTGGAGACGTAACATTCAGAAAACCTTAAGAAATGTATCTGTGCTTAAGCTGCACCCGCTTTAACATAAACTCATAATAAATAAAAACAATGACAACTTTGTATTGGATAAACAGGCCATGGGCTTTTATTTAGCTTACAATGTAACATCAACCAATTACATCAACAGAAACATTATAACCATAAAGCACTCTTGGCCCAAGCCCCAGAGTGCAACCATACCGAAATACTCAGACCATCTGCCCTAAAGCCAGGGCAGGTCTATTGGAACAAAATAAGAGGAATCCAAGTTTTTATCAATAATGTCCTACATTACTGTATGCAGCACTTTGTCATTGTCCTCAGACTCAATAATCATTGGTTCTGAAAACCTGTAATGATAGATATCCATATTGCTTTTCAAGTGGCTTGAGGAACTGGTACCGCAAGGTGCCTACACCCTGTTGTCTCTAAACTTATTTCCTCATTTATGATAATATATACTAATTCTAGAGCATGATTTAATTAATTTACCCCAACCCGTGGACAGCTGCTGAGTTATTTCGGACCTTGTGATTCATTGAAGGAAGAGGAAACCTTCATCCGGTCAACTTTGTTGGGTGGGACTTCTTGGCATGACACAGCTATCATTGAGTCAAGAAGACTGGGTAGAACACAGAGGTGCCAAACATCAGTAATTTTATTCTTATTAACTGAGAAAAAGTATAAGAATTATTTTAAAACTAGGTTGATTCATTTTGCTATGTCATTCGTATGAATTAACGTGATGCATTCAGGTAACCTCCGCTGCTGCCGGCACTTCCACAGGGGCTTCTATGGTGGCGCACCAGAAGGTCATTTCATGCCGGCGGTCTGTCATAGAAGCCCCGGGCAGCAAAGTAGGTTGTCCGCGCGCGTCGTCCAGACGTCCACCGGCTGCCAGAGAGGATATCTCTGCGCTACGGGGTATCTGGATCTTGGTCTTATAGTCAGACCTATATTTGTGGTCCGATTGTAAGACAACATATAAGACAAGTTTTATCTGTTGCGTTGATAAACCGCATGGCTTGGCCAGCATCGCAGCCTCCTTGGGTTGGATGATGTCGGCGCTTCCCTGATTCCTAGGAAAAGAGTGATATCAAGGATTAGGGAAGAAGGAAAGTGGATTTTTGGCCAGTGTGGGGTATGTTAAATCAGCTTTTCCACTTTGCTGAAAGGAAGACTTTTTAAACTAAATGCGGGTTTTATAATTAGACTTGTGCATTTGTATTCGGGCGAACATGAAAACGGACACGAACTGTGCGTTTTCATTTTTCAGCCTGAATACCGAAGAAACGAACATGGCGGCGGCAAAAAGGATCTTCGTCTTTGTTAATCTACTAATCTCCCTGGTCTTTTCCCCATCTAGCCTACCTTAACTATGCAGCACTCTATTGGTTGCTCGAATGTTTTTATATGTGATCAAAACCTGTAGAAGAAAGAATAAACTGATAGAACCGCTGAGGTTCATTTGTTTAACACGCTCGAAGAGGAACAGCACCTTTAACTTTAATACAGGAGAGCAGCGTCTGTAGAAATGATTTGGTCCTCTTCGCCGACAGGTGGCGATGTTTTCCTGGCAGAGGCTTTGGGCACAGGGAGCAGACAGCCCGCTGGTATATATGGAGTAGAGGAGCTGTCACGGCTCACATCTAGTAGTCCGGCTTCCTCGCTGCGTGTCAGGCTATCTGAACTAAAAGATGAGTCCAGGTCTAGAACCGGTGGTGATCGTCTCTGCAGCTCGCACTCCTATAGGTATTATTTGCATTATTTTGCAACTCTATGAGTAAAGATACCATATAGCAGAAAAGTGCTCTTTCATCTGGTAGATGCTTTATGTGTATGAAATCAAGGTGACTGTATATTGGTTATTATATGCTGTATAATGCGGTGTATTCTCTATCAGAGATCTTTGATAACGTTTTATATATATATATATATATATACTACCTAGAGCTTATATCAGCGTTACCATTATCATTTCGAGTTGCTATACCCGTAATTTATCCAGCCTTTTTTATTTATTTATAGTTTTTAATTAACTTTGTCAGCACATTGTGATCATTATGTATGGGAAAACGTGTTTAATTTATACTGATATGTCTGGTTTTAAGGTGTGGTGCAAAAGTTTTAATTCTGATTAAGTAGGATAAAATTACTGGTTTTAATTAACCTACCCTATTGCAGGACTGCCTATGGCGTGCTTTCATTAACGCTATACAATCCCGGCGCGCTCCGTTGTTATGGGGGGGGGCGATGCTTTTGGGTGTAGTTTATGAATATTTAGCAGATACGAGTGTGGAGTGCAGTGAGGTACAATCAGCTTTAATGCTGATTGGCTGTCTTAGGTAGAACCATGTCAGTGTTTTACATTCTGATTGGTTGGTTGCATGACAGGTTTCCTCCCTGGGTTCTGATTGCTTGACTGGGTAGAATCGTTTCATTTTGCTGTGCTCTGATTGGCTAGGCGGATCTGTATGAATACTGCATGCTGCTGAGCTAAGGAGGCGGGGTTACATGGGGTCATACTTGACACAGAATAAAGATTTCGATTTCCAAAATAAATAATGCTTAAAGGGACACTGTTGGCATAATAAATTCGGGGGTTTTTTTTAAACGGTATTTTACTTTTTGTGCAGTCAGTGTAATTTGCTTTGGCCGTATTTAGTTTAAAATTAGAAAGAAAAATGGAAGCTGAGATTGACAGAAATGGCATTTTTGCTGCCCTCATAGTATCCCCCCCGGTTTTTTTTATTAAGATTATTAATTATATTATTATGCATATGAAAAGACTTGTATTGACCAAGTAAGACAAACGGACACATTAGGTGGAGATGGCTCTGCTTACAATCTTGAGGAATATACAGTATATGAGACCGTTGTAATGCTGTTTATTCTTTCATTGTCAAGTCAAATTATGTCATATACTACATGTTATGCCCTGTCTACCCATTTTAGAGCGCTATAGAATATGCAGGCGCTATATATAACAATAAATAATAATTGTGTTCTATATCTCTGTTCCCCAGCTTTTTTGAGTGGGCCGTAAATCACAAGGACAATTGTTCTGGAGAGCTGGACTAAGGCACTTGAGAACATATAGATAGCTATAGAAGGCCACGTGTCAGTCGACCTTTAGCCTTGGTTTAATGTTCAATGCAAATCCAAATCTCTCCATGTCTTCCCCAGGTTCATTCAATGGCGCTTTGTCCAGCTTACCTGCTCACGTCTTGGGCTCTACGGTGATCACAGAGGCTCTGAAACGAGCGAACGTTAAGGCCGAGGAGGTCTCTGAAGTAATATTTGGACATGTTTTGACTGCAGGTACACGGTGTGAAAAATTAACAGAACCCACATTGTTATTATAGTCTACAGTGCTGAGGGGGACAGTTTATCAAAGAAGAATGCATTCTATGGTACTTTGTGCTTTATTATACATTCTTTAACCCTTTCAAGACCGGGACGTACCAGGTACGTCACTGCTTTTACGTGATCCAGCGTCGCTTTGAACACTGGGATCGCGAGGGGCGGCTGCCACTGACCGCTGGGTGTTCCCAGCGATCAGTAGCAGCCACTCCCCCTCAATTCCGTGTTGTACCCAATTTTTTTTTTAGCATATGTTTGTCACACTCAAATGCTTCAGATCATCAAACTAATCTTAGTATTGTATAACCCAAGAAAATTCAAAATGCAGTTTTTATTTAAAGATCATTTCATTTATTAAATGACAGTAAAAAGTTAATCCCCAGAAAAAAAAACATGCCAAAGTAGTAGCCTTGCTTCTAATACTTGTTTAAAACTATTTTTCAGGTGCAGGGCAGAATCCCTCTCGACAAGCCAGCGTAGGTGCTGGTATTCCTTATGCTGTTCCTGCCTGGAGTTGCCAGATGATATGTGGATCTGGCTTAAAAGCGGTCAGTTTAGGGGCTCAGTCTATAATGACCGGAGAATCAGATGTTGTGGTGGCAGGAGGAATGGAGTGTATGAGCCAGGTGAGAAGTGCATTTTAATTTTTTCAATTCTTTGAAAAACCAGCTATAACAGCACATGTATTGCAATGAGATAGTCCTAGATACTGTGGAGAATCCACATTAGACAAGATTGTAAACTTGCAAGCAGTGCTATCTCCACCTAATGTACCCGCTTGTCTTAGTCTGTCAATTCTAGTCTTGTCGTACCCCTTGAGTGTATGTATTGTAAGAAGCGCTGTGTTAATTGTTGGTGCTATATAAATAAAAGATGATGATAATAAAAATTTGACGAAGTATTGTGTATTCTTCCAAAACCACATGTTCTAGGCTTTATCCATCCATAATTCAATAGTCTGATTATTCCTTAATATTAGATTAAAAAATATGATGTAGGATAATACATATTGGCTTTGTTCGCTCTGCATCACACCTCCCAAATGTCCCTCATTATGAGGACAAGCTCCTCTGAGATGTATGTACAGTATCACAATTGTTAGATATTTCTCTATTTATTAATGTTGTGGGTAACCTTAGAAATGGGTCAAGCCACAGTAGCAGTACCCTTCTCAGATTCTGTTGAAAAGTTCCACTACAGGTTTTGTTTATTAGTACTTCCCTTTAAACAAGAATGAAAGCTGTTGTCTACCTTTTGACACAGGAAGGATAGATGTATTAAAGTTTGAACAGTGATGGGACTCCAATATTAGTCAGAAAAGCTGCACCTTCAAAGCACTCACTGTCCCATGCAATGTGTTTCTCTCACAAATGTGGTTTCCTGACTCTGTTTCCAGGCTCCTCATTTAGTACATATGCGATCTGGAGTAAAAGCTGGTGATGTCTCCCTACAAGACAGTATTCTTTGTGACGGTCTAAATGACGCATTTTACAAATACCACATGGGGATCACAGGTGAGAAAGTAGTCTCAAACATCTCCTGCCTGATAATTTTATACAAATCCATAGAACAAAACCACAGAACAGAGCGCTTATAGGTTTGCCATTTTAGCCTTTAACAATCTTTTTTATTACAGCATAATTATTTCAGTGTAATTACCATTTAATTCCTTTTAGTGCCAGAGAAATAAGCCATGTAGTTCAATCTCTATAGCTACTGCAAACTATATTCACAGCACCAACTAGAAGGAACCTAGCACATGGCTATAAACCTTATCAGCATTGAATGGATGTACCCGGCCGTATGTTCTGATCTGAACAACAACAAAATGTTCCTCGCTTGTCTTCTGGACCAAACAGCGCTTTGGTTTATGTGGGAAGTTTCTTGTATATCATCTAATTTGTGTGCATTATACTGGACTAAATCCATAGAGCTTCCAATGGTGTGAAATGTTCCTTTCCTGGTGGGTCTTGCTTAAGGGAATACGCATCTCTCCAAATCATCAATTGGCCAGTTGCCTCCTTTTACATCATCTGTTACGTTTTATCTTTTCAGCGGAAAATGTGGCCAAACAATGGAACATCTCCAGAGAGGAACAGGATCAACTTGCTGTTCAATCCCAGAACAGGACAGAGGCGGCACAAAAGGCTGGCTACTTTGACAAGGAGATTGTACCTGTTTCAGTGCCTTCCAGAAAGGGTAAGCAACCATATTTTTATATTATATCATTTTTTTTATTCAGACATGATATAAAATAGTTTGCTTTGTTAAATCCTTTTCCTGACAACATAAAAACGAACTCCTTGATTGATAACCTTGATGGATGTTTACTAAAGTGAACTCTGCTCCAACAGCCCTTGGTTTTGGCAAGTGTTGCAACTAAAGAATTGGCTGAACTTACTCATAACTAACCCAATAGCATCTGCTAAAAGTCTATATACTTTATAGGAGCTGTTACAATTGTCATAGTAGTCGGTACACATTTCTAATCAAATAAAGCATTAAGAAATTATTTCTAGTACAGTGGACTGTTTTAACTCTTCCTGGAAATAATTATTTCCATCAAATTGTCTCATTAATCGGTTTTGCCTGGAACGCTTAATTGCCATGTGACACAAAAGTTGTTGTCTTAAATGTTTTTCTGTGTTTGGTGTGTTCAAATTGACATTTCATTATTTATCCAAGGACTTATCGAGTTTGTGGCTCTCACTGGTAACGTTTTTCCCCCTAGGCCCCGTGGAAGTGAAAACAGATGAGTTTCCAAGACATGGAAGCAGTGTAGAACAAATGGCAAAATTAAAACCTTATTTTCTTAAAGATGGAAGTGGCACAGTAACTCCAGCTAATGCCTCAGGTCAGATACAGGAAAAAAAATTGCATCTGTGGTTTCAATCATGTCTTATGAAATATTCTCACAATCTTTTATTTATAACGACTGATCTGTCTCCCCCAGGTATCAATGATGGAGCGGCTGCAGTGGTTCTCATGAAGAAGTCAGAAGCGCAACAAAGAGGCCTTTCTCCGTTGGCACAGATTGTGTCCTCTGCCCAGGCAGGAATTGATCCATCTATTATGGGAGCTGGACCAATCCCAGCAATTAAAAAAGCTGTGAGTTTCATTTCAGTACAGCCAATAGTCACAGTACTCTGTAATTTTTGGAATATAATGTTGTTGTAAGGCTTCATTGCTCGAGGTTTTTTTTTGTTTGTTTGTTTGTTCAGGTTATAGGTTATACACAATGTTGTGTAAGGGCTCAAACCACAATCAGTCCATGGTCTGGTACCGTAGTCAGGATAGGATAACTTTATGCCTATCCTGTGCATGCTTAAATTCACTCACTGTATTGGCCCCCTCCACATCTGCTAAATAAAAATAAGTTTCCCTCCTGTTTCTATTGCATCTCCCCGCTTCTTTCCTCCAAGCTAAACACATTACGATCCCTTAGTCTTTTCTGATAATTTATATCCTGCACCTACATTTTTGTAGTTCTCTCCAATGTGTCAATATCCTTCTAGAGAGCTCCCTTTCCTACTAATGCCTCTTGCTTTATTGCATTTTCTTTGTCGCTGACAGAACATTATCCCCAATGCTATATTCTGCTTTGGGATTTTTACGTGCCAATTGCATTATTTTACGTAACATTTAAAAAGCAGCAGTACTCTCGACCATTCTTCTAATTTACTTTAAATCATTTGCCATTTCACTTGGTCTATCTTGTTGCAGACCTTGGTATCAAGACATCCTTTACCATTAAGACCTTCTGCAATATCGCTAATAAAGATATTAAAAAGTACTCATCCCTGACTACCCAAGTAGTAACAAGTCCTTCATCCAGATAGATACTGTTAACTACAACCTTCTGTCTCCTATTCATCAACGGTTGTTGAGATCCAAAGACTGCAATGTATTTACTATGGGGGCAGTGTGGCGTGCCTTCCTGAAATCTAGATTGCCTATGTTAACTGCTCGTCACAATGGACCCAGTCAAGAAATAAAAAAAAAAAAAAAAAAAATCTTGCTAGTCTAATGCTTGAATCTTGGGTATAGCACTTACATCTGAAATCTTATTACATTTTGATTTTAATGTTCTTTCTATCTATAGGATGATTATACATTTATGATATTTCTAAATAAATAATTAATAAATAAATGTATGCTTATTAGCCTTTTGTGTTCTAGCTCTATTGTCTTGACACTGACCTTTTTATCATGCTGGCTGTGGGAAACTGTAGAATTGTTTAAAGTGCACAGAACAATAAATGGGTACATATGATGCAATATTTCCAAGACCATTTTAAAATGGTTAGGAATGAACTTGTCTTTTACATTTTTTTTTTTCTTGCATATAGGTTGAAAAGGCAGGATGGAGCCTTGATGATGTGGATGTTTTTGAAATAAATGAGGCTTTTGCAGCTATTGCATGTGCAGTGACTAAAGAGTTGGGGATTAATCCAGAAAAGGTAAGGGTTACGGCATCACCTAGGTTACAAGTAAAATACACTTACCATGGTCTTGCCTGCAGGAGTTGCATCTGCCCTGGAAAGGGAACTTTTCACATACCTAATTTTCTTAGACATCTGACCCAATCTCATCCTATACTTCTGTTGAGCGGCTGTCTCTGTAGTATGATCACTCACCAGGGGCAGTTTCTTAGATATACTCTTACTAGGTCACACAGAGAAGTAGCTACTTTGTTTTGCGACCAAGGCAAGAACAGAACTGTATTTCTACAGAGGTTATTTTGAGGAAAGTAAATTAATAAATAAGAAGAAGCTAATGATAGAACTGTTTATTTCAGTTACATAAGATTCATAAAGATATGTTGCTTAGCATGAGTAACTTGCACGTAACAAACAAATCACAATTGTCACAACTTGGGTAAATAAGGTATTAAAAAATACAAATTTACACAAAAAAGTGTTCTCGGTATTCTTAAATTTAAGTGTTTTTTTTTCATGGTAATTCATGAAATATATAACCATAATTGAATACTTACAAATAGAAAAAAAAAATAGTGTAATAATGTTCAGTAAATAATAATAAAAAAATCTATAATTTTCACATTGTAAACAATGAGTGTTTACAGAGTGTTCCCTCTTAGTTGCGTACCATTGTGTTCCTCAAGATGGTATACAAGTACCCTCATTGTCTATGAGAATATATGAACCAGTGCAATTCAGATATATTACATCAGGTATCCATAAATCCACAAACACATGTAACCATAAGGCACAAAACAAATTCTCAGATGATCTAAAACATCAATCAATATAAATAATTCTAAATTAAAAAAAAAAAGCGGGTTTGTTCTTACTTTTCTTTTGTTTTCACCTAAAACTATAATTATATGTGATAGCGTAAGAGTATATTTAAAAAATAAAATATGGTATATGGTCTGAACACCCCCATCTCTTTGGGTTATTGATGGGGTTCCTTGGTAGTCCAAATAGGCACTTCCCTAACGATCGTTGGTTTGCAGCATCGCAAGCAGCCACGTGTATAGAGAGTGGTGGGTATATGGCTTCATATCCCCGTGCTTCTCTATGAATGGCTGAGCCTGCAGCTTAGGCTAAGCAGAAGACAGAGATGTACCCCTGTCATCCTATCATCAGTCCCTTTGTCCCTTCCTTTCTTATGTCACAACTCTTTTACAAAAAGAACAAAAACACACTCCCACAATTCCTCCCTTATCACTTTGATCCTCCATTCTTTCTCATAGATTTTTTTTTCTTCATCTTTCATCACTCCCCATCTCTCTTCTTTATCTCTGTCCCTCATTAGCATTTTCTTACTCTCTCGCTTTTCTCCCCGTCCCTTACCTTTCTGAGATCATGTGGTCTGTCCATACAGACCTGTCTCAGTGCTCCATGCCCATGCATCAAGCTTCTGCATCAATAACCGCCACCCTTTACACGGAAGCAGTGAAATAAAATATGCTTCTGTGTGAGACTTGCTGTGTCAGATGCTTATGAACTTGCCTAGTTTAGCCGATGGTTATGTGCTTTTTTGTGATAAGTTAAGAAAATACTGTGTATCATTGTACACTTGTGTTACACTGCCCCTGGTAAAACATATATGATGAATACATATTTCAAAATCTTTGGGTCACTTAGCTGTTTTAATGGGAAAATAAGGAAACTTTTTAGCTGTGCTAACATAATTGCAAAGGGGGTTTTGTAATGCTCACTTAGCCTTTTAAACTTGGATTTGCGAACACAACGTGCCATTGGATCACTGGTGAGATGGTTGCTGATAGAGTCTCTGTATGATTATGAAGATGTTCCATTTTTTTACTACTGTCCTAAACCAGTTCAGTTGAACAAAATACCATAAAATATGAGCACAAAATGGAACATCTCCATTCCCTTTTCCAAACATGAAATTTCCAAATTACCTTTCATTGGGGACAGTTTAGCAGTCTATCGGCTCAAAATACCCCCACATAAGTATATCTTTTTGGAGCCTACGAGGAGCATTCGGACACCAATCACTGGAAGAGGGGCCGCTTAATTTATTTTTTCCCCAAACCAATCTTTCCATGTTTTTATAGGATTGTTTGTGAAGAAAATGAAGACGAAGCCACCAAAATACAGTCAGATTATAGAAATACCCCGCATGCAATGGTTTCTGGATATTGTTTGAAAGCTACAGGGCACACATGACATGTGCGTTGCGTCATAGCACACAGAATAGGGTGATAATACACTATACAGTTTAGATAAACAAAAAAGTATGCTCGTCTTTTGCTTTTCTTGTTCACCCAATTTTGTAGAGTACAACTCCCATTATCTTGGGTTAGGGTGATGTGAGTTTTAATCTGAGTCATCAGCCCATTTCTAAAAATAAAAAAGTGTTTACTGATTTTTTAATTGGGTGTCTGTGTTATGTTTGATCCCCTGCATGACAGCAGGGATCAGACTGTTTCTTCAGCGTGTCAGCCAGATGACCTAACTGTAACTTTCTGAAGCTGCTGCTCAGTCTGCACACATCATGTCATCATGCAAGACTTTCTACATAGGGAGGATGAATGGCAGTTCCTGAGGGTGGATGTCGATCACAGCAGTCATTTTCTAATTTATTACTGTTACCTTTTAATAACTAGGTTCTACGCCGTCTCTTTATATATATATATATATAGGTTTTTTAAGGCACATTTTTTTCATGTCATGATCATCATGAAGGTTTTAAGAAGTTAAGATTGCAATGGCATTCTTTAGTCAACCCACCTTCAGTTGTAACACTAAAGTTTCCTGTAACTGTAGTTCAGGGCAGATATGAGTTCAAAATAAAAGCTAGCACTTATGTATTATCATATTGAAAATACTTTTTGCTGTTTATAAATAGGCTTACATACACTTGATATTTTGCATCTTTCATGAAAATAATGATTACACAGATCTATAGTTTCAAATAAGTGATAAATCTTCTTCGTATTCCAGGTAAACATTCAAGGTGGAGCCATATCCCTGGGTCACCCTCTAGGAATGTCTGGCTGTCGTGTTTTGGTTACACTTCTGTATGCGCTGGAGAGGACGGGTGGAAAGAAAGGAGTAGCTGCACTTTGCATAGGTGGTGGCATGGGAATAGCCATGTGTGTCGAACGAACAGGCTGATTGCCTAATTTCTTGGCAAAGGTTTCTTTCCACGAAACAAATTGTACAAGTCTGTCAAAGGTTGTTATTGACATTGGTACATGGGTATATCAAGGCACCCGTAATCTCACATTCCAGGTCAAGTCAAACTGCATGTTGCTTTGGGCATTTTGGGAACTAATGTGACACTAATAAAGTTAATTTTAATTAAACATGTTGGTTTCTTATTTTTCCACCCTTAATTGGCGCTACACAACTAGTGAGCTGCCATAACTTGCCAGTGTGTGAATTGTGAGAGGCTGTGGGAATGAAGAAAAAACTAAAATATACAGCTGACCCAAGGTGGTTAACACAGGCTGTTTAGTAGAGTGCTGTGCTGTTGGCAGCATGTAAAGATACAGAAAATGCATTACTACCCTTCATTTACACAACATTTAAACTTAAATTCCACATATCCTTTGACATGAGCTCCCCTTTAACATCCGCTGAATGTGAAGGTATTTCATTTAGCCACCAATGTCACAGTAAACCTAGTTCATCAGGTTTTTACAAAAATAAATAATTCATTCTTACACTAGTTAAATCAGTTGCCATGTTATGTTTATTTAAGTGTTGGGTTTTGGTGCAAGACCAAACAAGTGCAAGATGAACAGCTATTACTTATAAATTAGGGAATACAAAAAAGGAAACCAAAGATGCGGCAAGTTAACCTTCAATTGACCCAGATTGAACGGCTTCATGATACTTCCCCTTCTCCTCTTTTGCTTCTGGGTGCAATTTAATTAAATCATCAATTCGCAGAATAGTAATTGCAGCTTCTGTTGCAAATTTTAAACTCTTTGTCTTCACCATTGTGGGCTCAAGGACACCTGCTTGCTTGTTATCACGCGGTTTACCATTCAGCAAGTCAAGGCCAATCCTAAAATAGAAGCACAGAACAGATGAGCATGGGTTTAATAGTCTGTCACTAGATATTTTCACTTACATAAAGCGAAACACAATATATAAACTTTCTATTACAATTTGACTATTCAGTGCTGTACACTACATCTACACCCCCCCCCCCAAGACCCTGTTCCGTAAACTCTACTGAATCACATTTTTGCAATACAACTTTAAGAGCATCATCCCTAATGTAGTTTTATATGGCAATAACTCCACTTTTACTATTGAAGAAAAACCTAATAGAACCAGGCTGTTTTATTCATTGCAAACTAAAGCATTTACTATACCAGAGCTTATAACTACGCGGCCATATTTTAGTAAGATATCCCTGCAAAGCAGCATACACTTTTTGGAATCTCAGGTTATAGTTTCTGGTCTTACCACTTCAGGTTCTTGCGCTCTGGGTTGACCTGGGCTTCATTGTGGAAAGCACGAAGCTTCGCGACCAGGTCAGTGGAATCTTGAGCGGCATTCACAGCTAGGGTTTTTGGGATAACAAGCAGGGCTCTTGCAAACTCTGCAATTGCCAACTGTTCCCTGGATCCCTAAGACATCAAAAGAGTAGGATTAGAAATAGTCCACAGTTACACACATTTCCACAAAGCTGTTCCTCGTTACGCATCAAAATGAGAGGGAAATGGCTGCAGCACTAATTGTGATTAAAGCCACCATTCAAACCAGTGACACTATACACATCTCAGCTGTGGTGCTGTGACAAGTAATATCTTACCATACTAGTAGCATAATTCTCAAGGTAAATGGAAAGGGCAGCTTCCACTGCACCCCCTCCTGGTACCACAGACTTGGACTCCAGTACTCTCTTGACTACACACAGAGCATCATGGACAGAGCGCTCCATTTCATCACACATGAAGTCATTAGCTCCACGTAGAATGATGGATGCACAGGTTCGAGCCTTGGTGCTATTAAGAAATGAAAATGTTATAAGACTTGCATATATACTCAAATTTTAATTAAGCAGCTGGCTTACCAAGAGAATAGGATGTAGCCGACACAAAATACGGCAAGCAACTTCATAATTATCAGGTCAGGTAACAGATAAAAAGGGTTGACCAGTACACTGAACACTATAGAGGGTGTGACAGTCACCTCTCTTCTGGTCAACCCAGCCTTCTATAGGAGTACAGAAATAAAGGAGTGCATGTAATTCATTGCTCAAAATTGTCATTAACATTGATGAGCCACCACCATGTGCAGCTAACTCATCCGTCAGAATAAATTCAGCTGCTTTAGAATTTTAACTGTAAACAGCCATAAAAAAATGACTGGTGTGTGCAGCCTCTGGAACAGGAATAAGCCCAACTGATTACAAGCTCACCACAACTTCCAGAGGCAATGCATTACTTTATCCCACGCGTATAACTGCACATAGCAGAGACAAGCAAGGCAGCAATTAAATGGGAAGTTTGTAAAGGATGCCATTAGTGATTTACACTTACTTTTTAACGAGGATCAGTTCATCATCACATATCCTTTCTTGTACAACCTCTTCAGCTTGTCCCAGCATTGATGCTTCAAAACTCTCTTCTCCATCCAAATTAGCAAGAGTTGAACAAACAGTGGCTGTTGAAAGAAATTAGATAATTTTTATAATTGGGCAAATATATATATATATAAAAATAAATAATGTATTGCAACTGCATTAGAGAGAACACACCATCCCTTGAGAACTTTATAGCAATGATGCAGAGGTGGGGTAAAATTAAAAGTAACCCCAATTTAAACCTTGAGATGTCTTATTCCCTTAGCAACTAACAAAAATGACTACTTTGGTTACTAAAGAGACCAAAAAAAAGCCCTCACTAGACTTACCTCCAGTAGCTTTAGCAATGCGCTTTAAGTCCTTCTTCAGAACTCTACGTACTGCCATGGCTCCAACATCCACAAAGTACTTGAGACACATGTCATCAATACCACCAGTTGTAAGTATTACATTAGCTCCAGTAGCCAAAATCTTTTGGATTCTCTCTTTAGTAATATCAGACTCCCTGGAACATAGAAGTTATTTATGAAGCATGGGAAAGTAATGCATCAGGAAATGAAAAAGAACAAGCAACGTGTAGAGAGACTGCCCCAGTGGTAAAAACACAAAGTAATATTACCAATTACAGGAGGAGCTACATTGATTTATCCCACGCGTATAACTGCTCATATAACGCAATATATATGGCAGCAAATAAAATGGGAATGGATATAATCCGGAGAGCTGTCAGCTGTGTTGCAAGTTCAGAATTTAAGTTTACAATCATGTTTACATGTATACACATATACCTTTGCCTGATCTGATCTAATTTGCTTGGGTCAGAAATAATGACTTGGACTCCAAGTTTCATTTTAGTCTTCTGCAGGCTGAAGTCCAGACAGGCAATCTTTGCATTAACAATTCTTTTTGTCATTCCTGATGAATGAAAGTTTTGCACATTAAAACTTTTTTCAAGAACATAAATGTAAATAATTACACAAGAATACAGCATACTATGATTGTGATCTTAAATAGCACAGTACTTACCTTGTGATCCCACTGTACAGTTAAGTGCATAGCCATTTACAAGAATACTCTCTTTCTGACTTCGCCCATGGGCTTTCAGCACATTTACAGAATTGATTGGGTACCGGGCTACACCCCTGGGATCAACATACTTTACAGCAAGTGCGGCATCAACGACCATAGTGGCGAAGAACTCGCTATCACTGTGTACAGGTGTCAAGGCTTAACCAAATAGAATGAGTAAATAGCTGCTAGAGAAATAGGTGCAAAGAAACCAAAAACAAGCTTAACATGCTTTTTTTCTCTTATGTAATAAAGGGTCAAATTAAAAGCTAGGCTAACCCTTCCAAAAAAAATGTTCTTCCAAGATATTCATTGCACTCACTAGTAGGTGAAAATGGCAGATCTGCTAAGAGGTTTGCTCAATCGATCAACTGGACTTCATTGGGAGCCTACAGCTCCAACATGAATAGGATGGAATCCTGTGCCCACTGACAATCTCATACTATATAAACTGTTGGCAATGAAAGGGTTAAAGGCAAAAGCTATAAGCCTGAGAAATACATGAACACTTGTAAGATTACTTAACTGAGCCAGCAAGCTACCCAAGTAAAACTTGTCAATTGAAAGGATACACGCCAATAATTTTAGAAGACATTGATGTTTTTGCAGCATTAAGGAGACATTCTCTTCCAAGTTCATCAGTATTGATGGTCAGGTTCTCATTAATATACCTTACAGCTTCCCTAGAAAAAATAGAATTATGACTTAAAAGTAGTATTATACTCAATGTTTGCATGTTCATGACTACCAACTGACAATGTTATCATGACTTGATAAAGTAAGCATTTTCTACATTGAGATTAATTAAGAATACACATTTATAAGACAGAACATAAATGTCTAAGATAAAATACAAACTCACTTGCAAGCAAGACGGTAACCACCAATAATTGAAGTGGGATGAATTTTTTGCTTAACAAGCTCATCAGCATTCTTCAGAAGCTCCGCGGCAATGATGACCTGTGCAAAAAGAGCTGTTTTCACTATGCGTTACAAAACATAGCCAGCCAGCAAAAATAAGTGATGAAATGAGTAAAGGGTTTGCCACTAAAACCAGAGGTTAGCATTTGGGGAAGCCAAGGGTAACCTGCAGCAGGCATTATTGGGAATGCTTGGTGAATAGCTTGTCTCCAGCATCTCCTGGAATCCATTCACGATTTGAATAAAAACCAAGACTTTAAAGGCGACTGAATTCTTTGTGGTCTCCAATTAATATTGACAAATAAAGACAGGGTGCCTTTGTCTAAGGACGGTAGAAGAAACTTACCACTGATGTTGTGCCATCTCCGACTTCGTTGTCCTGCAGATCAGCCAGCTCACAAAGGACTTTGGCTGCTGGATGTTCAACATCTAGCAGTTTCAAAATGGTAGCCCCATCATTTGTTATTGTCACATCCTGACGTAGAAAATCAGGTAATTAAAAGTCTAATTACAAACCTACATCTACGGTATTAAATGATTTAAAGGTGGAGGGGTGAAACTTTGTCACGTTCACTGTAACCGAAAGCTATACTAGTAAAGAGGACCAGCTTAGCAGAACATCAAGGCTTTGGCCAAATTTCTTCGCATGAAGAACAGATTAAGAATTATCCTGACAATTCATATAGAGAAAAATGAATGTAACATCTTTCCCTTCAGACAATGGCAGAGATTGCTCTATCCCATTAGCATAGCCACTAATTCTGTAGAGCGAAATAGCGGTACTAAAATGGGAATATTTAAATTGACTCTAAAAAAATTTGCATTATCAGTAAAGTTTTAGCGGAGTTAAAATTTATACAGAAGAACATTATACACTTGTGCGTGTGTGTTTGCTGATTTAAAGAGACAGGGTCACCCAGTTATAGTGGTGCCCAACTGGGATGCAACAAGAAATAGCATTAAACAGCATTAAAGTGCACTTACCCCAATATCATCTACCAGCATTTTATCCAGACCAACTGGACCTAAGGAACTTTTAACGATATTCGCAATGGATGCTGCTGCCATAACTGCAGTGAAGAAAATCATAAATAAATCAGGTTTAGCAAGTTATCTTTGAGATTGTGGTACAGTTGACAGAAAACAATCCTACATGAATAGATGACACGCCAAACATTGTAGTTGCTTTTTGATTACATCACTTGACTGGTTAAGACCTCAGGACTGAGACAAATTGATTAAATGGGGGGGGGAGCTAATGCCAGCTTATTACAGCAAAGTGCTATTTAAAGTAAGAGGGAAGCCATTTTGCTAGTTGCATCAATTATTGGGTATACTTATAGAGTGTAAACCTGAGAGCCGGGCACTCTTTAATGTATCTCGGTTAGATTTTATCTATTCTTGTTTCATCGTAGCTTTTGAATGAATGCACTGTAAGAAGCGCTGCTTCAATTGCTGGCGCCAATAAGAGATAATATTGCATTAAACCATTTAATGGGGTATCAGCCAGACCTTGCTTGTGAAAGAGGACAAATCTTTGTCCAAGAAGCACCTGGTATTGGAAGTGTCCTGCCAATTCAATTAGAGAAAACGAACACAGCATCTTTCCCTTCAGACGATGGCAGTTTTGTCTATCCCATTAGCATAGCCACTAATTCTGTAACGCGAAATAGTGGTACTAGAATGGGAATTGTTAATACTCGTTATGTTAATGTACCAAGTGTGCATAAAGAACTGACCACAGAGGTGGTATCTTTCCGGTAAGGTTTAAATAACTGGATTATATTAGTATATGAACCACTGCCTAAAATATAGAGGCAAGAACAGTGATCAGCAGTCCCTACAGTATCTGTATGAAGCACTCGTACACCATATAAGGATCTACAAGGCACTCATCGCAAATCATTAGAGATTCCTGTAAGTGAAATGATGCAGCTTTCAGCAAGCACACTTCCCCCGGATAGCTACGGTGATTGCACCAAAACGGCACTTTACAGTATCCGCGTGTCGGAGTATGATGACGTTAAAAAATTTGACATGCCTTGCGTCGGATGCTTCAGTATTTTTTTTTTTTACGTTCTAAGGTCAAAAACCCCCACGGAGCAAACAACTAGTTATATACAGATATATTATAATATGCCTGTATGGGGATATATATATATCCAAAACAAAGCTTATAAAGTCGTGTCAACAGCACGTTGCGGCCTTCTTTCCTCCATTGTGAATGGTGCTGACTCAAGGCCCGCGCAGGAGATCACTTAAGAACAGTAAGGCATCGTTCGTGAAGAGATAATCGTAATTACCATTCTGACTCCTTACAGCATCCCCGGTGCTGCGATCTCCAAATACTGCTAGCGGGCCGTCCATTTTTCGCTGTTACTCAAAATCACGCACGCACCGGCTGAATACCCGCTGCAGCGTGCTCAACAACCGCCGCCTGGCCGAAAAGCACGCTGGGTAACCCCACCCACTCGCCATCACCCAGGGACTTGGTCCCTCCTACTAATGCTGCCCCGACAGTGCCGGGTTGGAAGTACGCAACGAGATAAAGTAGAAGAAAAAACATGTCCCACTAAATGGCAACGAAGGGGTTACGCGTTCTCGGATGGCTACGCTATTGGGCGTGGCTAACGAACGATTATGGAACGACACTGAAAGACTGAGAATGTTCTAGTGCTGGGGAGTGTGTGCGCGGGCTCGTGCCCGGCGCCACGCCTAGTTATCCAGTCTGCACTCTACAGTAGTGATGGGAAGTTCGGATCATTAAAATGAATCGGATCATTTCGATTCGTTCACTGAAATGATCCGATTCATGATCCGAATCTTCGGATCACTCAGTGTGTCTGCACGGAGTTACTGTTTTCCAGTAACTCCATGCAGGCACACTAACGATTGGCCCCGCCCCTTTCATTATGAATCCTCCCCCCCTGCCTCCAGTGATGTCAATGAAGGCAGAGAGTCGTTCAAAGATTCGGATCTTACAGGGATCCGAATCTTACAGTGATCCGGATCACTGTAAGATCCGGATCATTGTAAGATCCGGATCATTGTAAGATCCGGATCATTGTAAGATCCGGATCATTGTAAGATCCGGATCTTTGAACGACTCTCTGCCTTCATTGGCATTCTAATCATTCAGAGAATATCACCATACTGTTATAAATAATACATTAATAATCACTGCCCCCAGGATTTACATTCCCCTTTACCTGCAACTGCACCTTAAGCTAACTTATTAAATTAATTAAATTAACCTTTACCATTAAA
>VKOC01001544.1:0-15549 GCA_009364415.1 Spea multiplicata | reverse complement strand
GGGGGCAATTGCCCCCCTGGCCCAGCCCTCATCTGGCCAGTGTTCACGCACGGCGCCGCCCAATGGCCGTGTCTCAGCTCAACAAAATCATACAAAAATTCTCAATGGAAATCAAATTTATCAACCCATGGAGGTCTGGATATGGAGTCAAACATTACCTTATATGCTAATATATATATATATATATAATATATTATTAATATATATATAATTATACATATCCCATTACGCCCCCTTAAATACTGATATGTTATATATAGTTAAGTATATATATGTAACCTATTACCTTATATACTAATATATATTGTATTACCTTATATACTAATATATATATATATATTCCATTACCTTATATACCAAAATATATGCAACCTATTACCTTTTATACTAATATACATATATATATATAACATTACCTTCTATACCAATATATATATCTCATTGCCTTACAAACTACTATATATGTAACCGACTACATTACATACTGATATATATCCCATTACCTTAGATGCTAATATATATGCCATTACCTTATATACTAATATATACACATTTATACTAATAGAGAATGACAGACAACCCCCACAGCCAATTACAGCTCTCCTTGCCACCACCATTCCCCCTCCGCTTTCCGTCCATTTCCCCTCCTATTCCTGACATCATCGGCCACACCCTCCAAGAGCTGCTGGCACTCCGTACTGACCGATGGTGTTGGCTTTGCAGTGCAGAAAAGCCCCTCCCACTCAATGCTTTTTAAATATTATAATAAATGCATTTCAAAAGCACCAATCAGGCATTGCAATGGTCATAAATTATCCATTTGCCCCAGTGGGGGTGGGACATGGGGAGCAGGACATTAACCTATTCCACCTCCTGGGGCATGAGGGGCAGGACTTTAACCTTTTCACCACCGCTTGGGGAGTGGGGCATTATCCCTTTATTTACCCCCCAGGGTATCTCTCACTGTGTCTGCTGCTGTTATCAGTGAGATGAGACATTTTTATTATCGATGGAGAAATGATGGAAATAGCGCCAACATATTCCACGGTGCTGCAGAAGGTGGAACGTCTGAGGACTTATCCCTGGCTGAATTAGGGAAAATATTGCTTCTTCCCAGTCTTGCTGCTTGCTAGGCCACGCCCACTTCTGCTTACCTGCCTAGCAACCAGCGTGATGTTAGAGCCCACATGATGTCATAATGCACTGAAGCTGTGGATGCGGTTACTTGCAGCAAGCTACACCATTGAGTATTGGGAGTTGACGAGTGTAAGTTTTGCTGGGAAATATTATATTATAAATTACCTTATATTATATTCCATTGTATTGTATAGTATATTATATTATATTGTTTTATTCTATGTTACATTATATGATACATTGCACAATATTCAAGTACATTATCTATTAAATTGTGTTACATTGTAATGTAATAAATATAATGTAATTTAACATGTAAAATAATACATCATATTATCTATATTACATTATGTTACATATTATGTTACATTATATTATTTCATGTTACATTATTATTGTTATTATTATTTTATATTTTATTCTGTTACATTATATGATATATTGCATTATATTAGAGAACATTATCTATTAAATTGTGTTACAATGTAATGTAATAAATATAATGTCACTTGAAATGTACAATAATACATTATATGATATATTATATTACATCATATATATACTGTATTACATTATATGACTTTATATTACATTTTATGACTAAATATCACATTATATGACTTTATATTACATTATATGAATTTATATTACATTACATTATTTTATATGACTTTTTATTACATTATATTAGTTGGTAGCATATGATATGACTGTATATCATATATTATTTTATTTAGTATTTTTGATTACATTAAATCTTTTCCTTTTTCCTTTCAGATCGCGCTCTCAGTGATTAGAGAAATAATTCACCCATCGACCGGCAGCTAGTTCTGCCACTGACATAAAATGCTGGGATCCAGCAAACCCAATTGTTCCTCCAAAAAGGCCTTTATCAGATCAAGGCAGAAAAGCTTCCTCCGTTCTCTGAAGGCAAAAGCCAGTTACATTACCATCATGACCAGGGTCATTCCGGGAAAAAAACTTGGCAACACCAACACGGCATCCAACATCTGCCAAGCAGAAAGTCCAGGCTGCGCTCGGTGTCGCCCATCTGAGAACAAGACAGCCAGAAACATCATGGCCACGGTTCGACCCTCTATGAGTGACACCAAAGCTCACACCAGCGCTGCAAATGCGAGTTACATTAACAACATGACCAGGGCCAATCCGAAAAAAAAACTCGCCAAGACCAACACGGCATCCAACATCTGCCAAGCAGCAAGTGCAGGCTGTGCTCGGTGTCGCCCATTAGAGAAGACAGCCGGAAACATCATGGCCACGGAGGAGGCACCAGCTGAATTCTGCACCCTGCAGAGGACAATGATGGAGGCCATACAAATGTACTACCCGCTGGGCACAACTTTTCAACAAGCCATCCCAAAATCACCTTTGGCGCCCGCTAGGCCACTTGCTGCCCCCACGGTTAAATTTGTTGCTCCACAACGTCCGAACACTGACTTGGATAACGTGAAGTGGCCGGTGGTGCAGCAAGTCCTACCGGTGGAGAAGCCCAGACCACTACTGAGTCCAGAAGCGGAGATGGCCAAGAAGAGGCAAGCCCTGAAGAGACGGGCCCAGCAGGAGAGGGAAGAGGCTGCCAAGCGTACGCGTTTTGGCGTCTTTAACTTTGTGGTTCAGCGGGAGCTTGACTTAGAGAATGACAGGCTCTTTGGATACCCTCCTTTCCTTGGTTAATCCTTATCCTCACCCCAACCCCACTTTAATAAATGATTACATTTACTCCACAGCCGTCGTGGTTATTTGTGGAAGTTGTATTGGTGATAAAAGTGGTGGCCCTGTAGGCTTGGCTTTGCTCTGACACCAGACCAGAGCCGGTGTTTTAGGCGAGCTGAGCTTTGCTGTGAATTACCATCCCAGGGAACTCTGAGCATTTGCCTCAGCACTGTCCAATGAGAGGAATTAATTTACCTCCAGCAGGTTTGCACAGGGCAAAATAGGTTAGTTACCCCAGGCATGCACTGAAAGCTTGCATGGATAGAAAGGAGGGAGGGAGATGAGAGAATGAGGGCTGCCAGGGAGAGTAAGGGCTACGAGAGCGGGAGAAACATATGAATTAGGTAGACCTGAGGGATAGAGAAAGCTGTAAGAGGAAAGGGACAGTGAGTGTATCTGTATGAGTGATGTTAGCATGTGTGGTTTATGATTTTAGGACATAATAACAATCATCTGTTCCTTAGGTCTAAATTACAGGTAAATGCAACCTCACAAAATAGCAACAGATGACATATTACACAGTGTCACAATTTATTCAACAAAAATAAAGCCATAATGAAGAAGCCATGTGTCAAAAACCAAGTACATCTTACCATCCAATAGCTTGTAGAGACACCTTTAGCAGCAATGGGTTGAAGTTATGGTTTTCTGTATGACTTTATCAGTCTGTCACATCATTGTGTAGGAATTTTGGGCCACTCTTCTTTACAGCATTGCTTCAGTTCATTGAGGTTTGCAGTATTTGATTATACACAGCTGTCTTCACGTCCCGCCACAGCATTTCAGTTGGATAGAGGTCTGGGCTTTGATAGGGCCATTGAAGCAGGTTGATCCTTTTCAGCCATTGTGTTGTAGATTTTCTGGTGTGCTTGGGATCATATGGCTCTCAGTGATTAGAGTAGTAAATCAACTCACTCATCACCCTGCAATAAAACCATACAAAATGTACTACCTGCTGGGCACAACTTTGCAACCTATCCCAAAACAGCCTTTGATGCCCGCTAGGCGGCTCACTGCCCCAAATTAAAGCCATCATGATCATGGCCAGGGCTGGATCATCACTGGAAGACACCAAAACTCCCGCCAGGCTTCTCGCTGCACCAGTAGTTAGTCCAGAAGCTGAAAAGGCTCAGAAGAGACAGGCCCAGCAGGAGAGGGAAGAGGCTGCCTGGTGCACGCATTTTGTGTATAACTTTCTATTTGGTTTGATTAGAAACCAATTTAATGGTCCAACAGGACCTTTCATTGTTACCATAGTGATTTACATTTAATTATACATGTATGAACCTATACAAAAAAGTACGTGGACCAATTGTTGGTCACTCGAATAAGCATAGCCTGAAAGTCATGTGATTAAACTGCAATAAAACAAAACAGAAATTCCAACACGTCTTGTCTCGTTTTCCTTAGGTGCGGTGCTGTTGGTCCGGCATTTGCTAGGAGAGATCCGGATGCCAAGCCTCTGTCATGTCATTTCCAGCCTCCCCTCCAAATGATATATAGTCGCCAGCTTGTCCTTTGCAGTTATCATTTCTCAGACACATCCACTCCTTCCAATAGAAACTGTATATATTATTTGAAATCAGTGTCTAAAAAGTTAATAAAGGGTTCCCACGTATCACGCCAGAATTGTATCTATAAGCAACGGAAAAGGTCCTCTCCCCTCCCCTACGTATAGCCAGATATGATTGGAAGATCATAAATCCCCTGCAAGGTTGGGAAGGGGGATAATTTACCTGTTAACAGCTGATCAAGCGCCCTACCAACCAGATGCCCATTATTCCGGGGATTTATAGAGTATAGGGTATGTATAGAGGAAGCTGCCATGCTCAGAGTATATCTACTCTTTTTACGGTAGTGCTCTGGAATTTGCGAGGGTCTAGCATGTAGCGAGAAGGTAAGGTTACTCTGAGGTATAAAGTGTTGACCCCTCTCCCAGTCCGTGTATCTATTAGTCCAGCAAACCCAAGTAGGCCAGCTAGGTTGTACCATCTGATATAAGCTAGTGTTGTAGCCCCCCTCGACTTTGGTGGCATTGGTTACTTTAGGCTCATCTTATTTTTCTTAGGTTACCGTATAAATTTTAACATTGCTGAATGAAATGTCTGGATAGTACGTGTAGGTGGTGAGAGCGGAAGCCCATAGAGTATCTGTGGGATGGAGACCATCATTATTGATGAACTCAAGGAAGGAAAGAGGTAATAGGCTCCACTTTGGGAAATTCCCAGAGCCAAGCCAACCGATGGTGAAAGATTATATCCAGTGCGTAAGGGAACCTGGAGTCCATTTGAATGAGGAAGAGAGTTGGCGCTTAGACTGGTCGGTAACGTTAAGCCTTAGCGCCTCTGATGTTGGGTAATCGATGCTTAGTCCGGATACCTCCTGGAAGTGCTCTAAATTATTCGCTAGTGGGCAGAGGCGTATCTAGTGTGTGGCACCTATGGCTCGTGCCATAGGCGCCATTTAAAGGGGCACCAGTGAGCAGCTTTCAAACGCTGTCTAGCAACTAGCAACTGCTCGGTGCCCCTCGTTCTCCCCCACAAAAAAAAGACAGCATTGAAAAGCTGCTCACTGGTGCCCGCTGCTTCACTGCTGAGCGCCGAAATATGACGTCATATTACGGCGCTCAGCAGGTAAGCAGCGGGCACCGCAGCAGTGCAGGAAGACAGAAGCCTCGTGCACCCACCGCTGGACCTCAAGGTGAGAGAACTACATAGGGGGAGAGGGGTTAGAAAGTGAGTACGGGGAGGGAGAGGGGATAGAAAGTGCGTAAGGGGAGGGAGAGGGGTTAGAAGGTGATAAGGGAGAGGGGGTTAGAAGGTGATAAGGGAGGGAGAGGGGTTAGAAGGTGATAAGGGAGGGAGTGGGTGGGGGTTAGAAGGTAATAAGGGAGGGAGAGGGGGTTAGAAGGTGTTAAGGGAGGGAGAGGGGTTAGAAGGTGATAGGGAGGGAGAGGGGTTAGAAGGTGATAAGGGAGGGAGAGGGGTTTAGAAGGTGATAAGGGAGGGAGAGGGCGTTAGAAAATGATAAGGGAGAAAGAGGGTAGATATAAGTGAAGAGTGTAAATTAATGTGTGGATGCATTGAGTGAATGAGGGAGAGTATGAGTTGTCTGAATGAGGGAGAGCATGAGTTGTCTGAATGAGGGAGAGCATGAGTTAACATGTGGATGAGTTGTCTGAATGAGGGAGACAATGAGTTAATGTATGGATGAATTGTCTGAATGAGGGAGAGCATGAGTTGTCTGAATGAGGGAGAGCATGAGTTAATGTGTGGATGAGTTGTCTGAATGAGGGAGAGCATGAGTTAACATGTGGATGAGTTGTCTGAATGAGGGAGAGCATGAGTTAATGTGTGGATGAATTGTCTGAATGAGGGAGAGCATGCAGTTTCTGAATGAGGGAGTGCATGAGTCTGAATGAGGGAGAGCATATGTTAATGTGTGGATGAATTGTCTGAATGAGGGAGAGCATGAGTTGTCTGAATGAGGGAAAGCATGAGTTAATGTGTGGATGAGTTGTCTGAATGAAAGTGTGAATTAGTGAGTGACTGTAAAAGTGTTTGTGTGTTTCATAGATGTATAATTGTGGAAGGGCAAAGATGGCACTAGCAGGAGGTTTGAGCCTTGGGGACCAAGATGGCACAGGCAGGGTGTATATGGGACAAATATGGTCACAGCTCTTCAAGTATTGCAATACAACACTATAACGCCCTGATAAGGGCAGCACCGAGGCTTACCTCAATAACAAGACAGGACTCATACTGCGGTAAAACAGGAACTCCTTATTTGGGAAACTCATAGGCTTATATACAGGTTAGGTGAGAAACAATCATAAATCATGTCCACATCTTGCCGCCCAGCCCAAACAGTCATTTCTCATCATTTGGGCAACGTGGCACTCTGCACCATGCCCCATAGTCTGTGGGGAGGAGGCTGACTCCCAGGCGCCTCCAGAAACCCGTGACACATAGGCTTCCGCCCCCAAGCCCACCTGCCCCCCACGAGGGTAATGCTCACCTGGCCGAACTCCTGGTGAACGTACCAGCCGCTGGGGAGAAGGGCCAGCTGCCCCATCTTCCCCATCTGCCATACAAATGTACTACACACTGGGCACAACTTGTCAACCAGCCATCCCAAAACCATTTCTGACACCGGCTAGGCCACTCGCTGCCCCCAATGTAAAACCAGCATCTCAGCAACATGATCATGGCCAGGGCTGGACCATCACTGGAAGACCAAAACCCCGGCCAGGATTCTCACTTTCCCCATCCTGATCTCGCTTGTAAGACTATGGACAAATTTCCGGCCAGGCCAGTTAAAAAAATCCTCTACTAAATCTTCACAGAACTCTCTTCAGCCACAGTGTGCATCCTCTGCCAGCTCAAAAGAGAAAATAGCTGAACCACAACGTTCCCTACTTCTCTTGCAGCCGGAACCAGAGCCCCCATCATCGCCTCCACCTTCCCATGCAGTTAAAATGGCTTCCGAGGTTGCAAAAGCCCTGTGGCCGCTCTCACTTCCAAGAACCTAACAGTAGAATGGACACCACCCTTACTCAAATCTTGGCAAACATCATGGAACTGGAACAAAGACAAAGCACCACTGAAGACACCCTACACCAAATGTAATCTGACACACATTCTCACTTATCCTTTATTCAATCACGTTGTGACAAAATTGATGATCTGAAGAATAGGAGTCGTCGCAACAATCTTAATCTCGTTAGCATTCCTGAAACAGTCAGGCCTCAATACCCAGACTCTACCCTACAAGAGAGGTTGGTTGACAGCCTACAATTTCCTCATGGTGGGAATCATCCTCTTATAACTGAAAGAGGACAGAGAGGAGGTGTAGACAGTGGAGACCGAAACTTTAAGCCAAGACCAGTCATTCTGCACCTCCTGAATTTCTAGGACATGGAAACAATTCTCTTGGAATATCAAAAACTTCCCAATATTTTTTTCCACTTTGCCAGGTTAAGGGTCTTCCAAGATTACTCATCCCAGGTCACGGCTAAACATCAAAGATTGGCACCCATCTGTAAATTGCGCCATGAAAAGAAGGGGAACTTGCCCTTACCGTTCCAGCAAAACTCAAGGTCACCGATGATGAACCTCCTAACTTCTTTAACATGCCGGAGGATGCCCAAGACTCTTCTGCCATCTGGAACCTCACATGATGCGCCCTAGGGGACACTGTTTGCCTCACAACTCTTTTTGACAGTTTCTTTTTTACCTTAAGGCTTGTAAGAAGCCCTCAATGTTTACTTTGTTTATGATTGTTATTGGGTTAATGCTTAGTTCATCCAGTATCTCCATTGCGAACACCGTCAGACCCCCTTATGTGATTTATGCCCTGGCACTGGGACATGGGGGAATCCCTAATCGTACAATATACCACTGTTAACAAGCTGCCAAGGATGGGTATTGGCTAGATCACCATTTTTACTCCAACCCTGTAATGCCATGATGACCACCCATGGCATTTGTCTGTGGAAAAATTGATAGCCTTAATATGTCAATCAAGCGAAAGTTAGTTCCTAACCACCTTAAATCTCTTAGGTCACATATTATATGCCTTCAGGAGACTCACTGGAGGGAACCAGACCTGTCCACTTTAATGCCAACTGCATTGCAGAGTGCGTCAAGGGGCGTAGCGATTTAGGTGGGGACTTTAATACGATTTTGGACAGTAGACTTGACAGACCATGTTTTTAGGGCTCACGACACTTCATCTTGATTGGACCTATTTCTCCACTAGATAAACTACAACATATCACCATCCATAACAATGTCAATTCAGATCACGCCCCACTGGAAATTCAATTAGACCTTCGCACCACCTCGCAATACTCAGCGGAAATTCCCACAATACCTGACTACTACTGAGGACTTTAAATCTTTCCTGGAAACCACACGGGGAAACTATGTACCGTGTTTCCCCGAAAATAAGACACTGTCTTATATTTATTTTTCCTATGGCTTATTTTCACACTATGGCTTATTTTCAGGGAATGTCTTATTTTTATTAAGTATAGTACAAGAATGAGAGAAACCCACATTGTTAATGACCCATGTCATTGTAAATGACCCATGTATATTGAACCCAGCCATCCACCCCCCACCTTTGGGTATTGATTTATGTGGTGCCCCCCTTTTGTGTACTTATGCCCCCTAGCCACCCCCATTTTATATTTAATTGTTGTCCCAATGCAGCCCCCCCCCTTGAAATTTGGCTCCCCTTCCACCTATTACCCCAACTATGTTTTTAATACTTACATTTTTGCTGTCATCCTTCACTGCTGCTGTCCTCCAACGTGCTCTTCTAGCTGTCACGAGGAACAGTTCTGTGTGACTCCGCCCCCTTGAGCGGCCCATCACATTGACAATGTGACTTGCCACTCAAGGGGGCGGAGTCACCTTGCTTAATGATTTTAAAGTGGCCAGCATGTCTTACCGCTGCTTTAAGACTCACAGCCGCATCGGCTGCAATGGCATCTCGGTGTGCCGGCCAGTTGTGCAGGCATTAAAGACAGCCCTGGCGTGGCTGAATCGGCCACTTAAATGGGTGGCCGCGCGGCCATTTAATATAGATTCAGAGCGGCCTAGGGGGAAATTCGCTTCCGGTCCAACCCGCCCCGGGCCGGTGTTCACGCAGCGCCCAATGGCCGTGCCTCAGCTCTTCGTCCCTCCCCTTTTAAGTCGTGAGACAAAGTACTGAGGTACTGCCATTGGGCGGTGCGGTGTGTCAACACCGGCCCCTTTAACTTCATATTATGCGCCGGCAGCGGGAGCAGGCGGGCCGGGTG
The DNA here is from genome assembly GCA_009364415.1 of Spea multiplicata. NCBI lineage: Eukaryota > Metazoa > Chordata > Amphibia > Anura > Pelobatidae > Spea > Spea multiplicata. The sequence goes on along the minus strand of VKOC01001544.1, from coordinate 5,870 downwards.
CTGCTTTCAATCGCACTCACAGCCGCTCATTGGCTGGTTTGAAGGTTGATCTGAAGGCCCTGCCTATCACTATGTCTTATTTTCGGGGTATGGCTTATATTGCACAAATGATTAAAAATCCTGCTACGGCTTATTTTATGGGTATGTCTTATTTTCAGGGAAACACCGTAAACGGCAATGATATCTCATTTATATATGCATATCATGACCTAATATACATATATATATCTATCTCATTACCTTATATACTAACATATATATATATATATATATATATATATATATAAATATATATATATAACACCTATTACCCTATATACTAATATGCCATTGCGATATATATATAATATATATATCCCATTACCTTAAACACTAATATATATCCCATTTATATGCTTATATGCTAATATATATCTCATTACCTTATATATTAATACATATCCCATTACCTTATATACTAATATATGTGTAACCTTTTACCTTATATAGAAATCATATATATATATATATATATATATCCCAATACCTTATATTCTAATATATATATGCAACCTATTACCTTTTATACTATATATATATATATATATATAAAAAATTACCTTCTATACTAATATATATATCATTACCTTATATACTAATATATAACATTTATACTAATAGAGAATTGCAGACAACCCCCCCCCCAATTACAGCTCTCCTTGCCACCACCATCTCCCCCTCCGCTTTCCGCCCATTTCCCCTCCTATTCCTGACATCATCGGCCACACCCTCCAAGAGCTGCCGGCACTCCGTACTGACCGATGGTGTTGGCTTTGCAGTGCAGGAAAGCCCCTCCCACTCAATGCTTTTTAAATTTTATAATACATGCATTTTAAAAGCACCAATCAGGCATCGCAATGGTTATAAATTATCCATTTGCCCCAGTGGGGTGGGACATGCGGAGCAGGACATTAACCTATTCACCACCTCCTGGGACATGAAGGGCATGGCATTAACCCTTTCAGCACCTCTTGGGACATGGGGAGCAGGGCATCAAACCTTTCACTATTTCTTGGGGAATGGGGAGCAGGGCATTAATCCTCTCACCACTTTCTGGGGCATGAGGGGCAAGGCATTAACACTTCCAGCACCTCCTGGGGCATAAGGGGCAGGACTTTAACCTTTTCACCACCGCTTGGGGAGTGGGGCATTATCCCTTTATTTACCCCCCAGGGTATCTCTCACTGTGTCTGCTGCTGTTATCAGTGAGATGAGACATTTTTATTATCGATGGAGAAATGATGGAAATAGCGCCAACATATTCCACGGTGCTGCAGAAGGTGGAACGTCTGAGGACTTATCCCTGGCTGAATTAGGGAAAAATATTGCTTCTTCCCAGTCTTGCTGCTTGCTAGGCCACGCCCACTTCTGCTTACCTGCCTAGCAACCAGCGTGATGTTAGAGCCCACATGATGTCATAATGCACTGAAGCTGTGGATGCGGTTACTTGCAGCAAGCTACACCATTGAGTATTGGGAGTTGACGAGTGTAAGTTTTGCTGGGAAATATTATATTATAAATTACCTTATATTATATTCCATTGTATTGTATAGTATATTATATTATATTGTTTTATTCTATGTTACATTATATGATACATTGCACAATATTCAAGTACATTATCTATTAATTTGTGTTACATTGTAATGTAATAAATATAATGTAATTTAACATGTAAAATAATACATCATATTATCTATATTACATTATGTTACATATTATGTTACATTATATTATTTCATGTTACATTATTATTGTTATTATTATTTTATATTTTATTCTGTTACATTATATGATATATTGCATTATATTAGAGACCATTATCTATTAAATTGTGTTACAATGTAATGTAATAAATATAATGTCACTTGAAATGTACAATAATACATTATATGATATATTATATTACATCATATATATACTGTATTACATTATATGACTTTATATTACATTTTATGACTAAATATCACATTATATGACTTTATATTACATTATATGAATTTATATTACATTACATTATTTTATATGACTTTTTATTACATTATATTAGTTGGTAGCATATGATATGACTGTATATCATATATTATTTTATTTAGTATTTTTGATTACATTAAATCTTTTCCTTTTTCCTTTCAGATCGCGCTCTCAGTGATTAGAGAAATAATTCACCCATCGACCGGCAGCTAGTTCTGCCACTGACATAAAATGCTGGGATCCAGCAAACCCAATTGTTCCTCCAAAAAGGCCTTTATCAGATCAAGGCAGAAAAGCTTCCTCCGTTCTCTGAAGGCAAAAGCCAGTTACATTACCATCATGACCAGGGTCATTCCGGGAAAAAAACTTGGCAACACCAACACGGCATCCAACATCTGCCAAGCAGAAAGTCCAGGCTGCGCTCGGTGTCGCCCATCTGAGAACAAGACAGCCAGAAACATCATGGCCACGGTTCGACCCTCTATGAGTGACACCAAAGCTCACACCAGCGCTGCAAATGCGAGTTACATTAACAACATGACCAGGGCCAATCCGAAAAAAAAACTCGCCAAGACCAACACGGCATCCAACATCTGCCAAGCAGCAAGTGCAGGCTGTGCTCGGTGTCGCCCATTAGAGAAGACAGCCGGAAACATCATGGCCACGGAGGAGGCACCAGCTGAATTCTGCACCCTGCAGAGGACAATGATGGAGGCCATACAAATGTACTACCCGCTGGGCACAACTTTTCAACAAGCCATCCCAAAATCACCTTTGGCGCCCGCTAGGCCGCTTGCTGCCCCCACGGTTAAATTTGTTGCTCCACAACGTCCGAACACCGACTTGGATAACGTGAAGTGGCCGGTGGTGCAGCAAGTCCTACCGGTGGAGAAGCCCAGACCACTACTGAGTCCAGAAGCGGAGATGGCCAAGAAGAGGCAAGCCCTGAAGAGACGGGCCCAGCAGGAGAGGGAAGAGGCTGCCAAGCGTACGCGTTTTGGCGTCTTTAACTTTGTGGTTCAGCGGGAGCTTGACTTAGAGAATGACAGGCTCTTTGGATACCCTCCTTTCCTTGGTTAATCCTTATCCTCACCCCAACCCCACTTTAATAAATGATTACATTTACTCCACAGCCGTCGTGGTTATTTGTGGAAGTTGTATTGGTGATAAAAGTGGTGGCCCTGTAGGCTTGGCTTTGCTCTGACACCAGACCAGAGCCGGTGTTTTAGGCGAGCTGAGCTTTGCTGTGAATTACCATCCCAGGGAACTCTGAGCATTTGCCTCAGCACTGTCCAATGAGAGGAATTAATTTACCTCCAGCAGGTTTGCACAGGGCAAAATAGGTTAGTTACCCCAGGCATGCACTGAAAGCTTGCATGGATAGAAAGGAGGGAGGGAGATGAGAGAATGAGGGCTGCCAGGGAGAGTAAGGGCTACGAGAGCGGGAGAAACATATGAATTAGGTAGACCTGAGGGATAGAGAAAGCTGTAAGAGGAAAGGGACAGTGAGTGTATCTGTATGAGTGATGTTAGCATGTGTGGTTTATGATTTTAGGACATAATAACAATCATCTGTTCCTTAGGTCTAAATTACAGGTAAATGCAACCTCACAAAATAGCAACAGATGACTTATTACACAGTGTCACAATTTATTCAACAAAAATAAAGCCATAATGAAGAAGCCATGTGTCAAAAACCAAGTACATCTTACCATCCAATAGCTTGTAGAGACACCTTTAGCAGCAATGGGTTGAAGTTATGGTTTTCTGTATGACTTTATCAGTCTGTCAAATCATTGTGTAGGAATTTTGGGCCACTCTTCTTTACAGCATTGCTTCAGTTCATTGAGGTTTGCAGTATTTGATTATACACAGCTGTCTTCACGTCCCGCCACAGCATTTCAGTTGGATAGAGGTCTGGGCTTTGATAGGGCCATTGAAGCAGGTTGATCCTTTTCAGCCATTGTGTTGTAGATTTTCTGGTGTGCTTGGGATCATATGGCTCTCAGTGATTAGAGTAGTAAATCAACTCACTCATCACCCTGCAATAAAACCATACAAAATGTACTACCTGCTGGGCACAACTTTGCAACCTATCCCAAAACAGCCTTTGATGCCCGCTAGGCGGCTCACTGCCCCAAATTAAAGCCATCATGATCATGGCCAGGGCTGGAAGCTGAAAAGGCTCAGAAGAGACAGGCCCAGCAGGAGAGGGAAGAGGCTGCCTGGTGCACGCATTTTGTGTATAACTTTCTATTTGGTTTGATTAGAAACCAATTTAATGGTCCAACAGGACCTTTCATTGTTACCATAGTGATTTACATTTAATTATACATGTATGAACCTATACAAAAAAGTACGTGGACCAAGGTCTAATTGTTGGTCACTCGAATAAGCATAGCCTGAAAGTCATGTGATTAAACTGCAATAAAACAAAACAGAAATTCCAACACGTCTTGTCTCGTTTTCCTTAGGTGCGGTGCTGTTGGTCCGGCATTTGCTAGGAGAGATCCGGATGCCAAGCCTCTGTCATGTCATTTCCAGCCTCCCCTCCAAATGATATATAGTCGCCAGCTTGTCCTTTGCAGTTATCATTTCTCAGACACATCCACTCCTTCCATTAGAAACTGTATATATTATTTGAAATCAGTGTCTAAAAAGTTAATAAAGGGTTCCCACGTATCACGCCAGAATTGTATCTATAAGCAACGGAAAAGGTCCTCTCCCCTCCCCTACGTATAGCCAGATATGATTGGAAGATCATAAATCCCCTGCAAGGTTGGGAAGGGGGATAATTTACCTGTTAACAGCTGATCAAGCGCCCTACCAACCAGATGCCCATTATTCCGGGGATTTATAGAGTATAGGGTATGTATAGAGGAAGCTGCCATGCTCAGAGTATATCTACTCTTTTTACGGTAGTGCTCTGGAATTTGCGAGGGTCTAGCATGTAGCGAGAAGGTAAGGTTACTCTGAGGTATAAAGTGTTGACCCCTCTCCCAGTCCGTGTATCTATTAGTCCAGCAAACCCAAGTAGGCCAGCTAGGTTGTACCATCTGATATAAGCTAGTGTTGTAGCCCCCCTCGACTTTGGTGGCATTGGTTACTTTAGGCTCATCTTATTTTTCTTAGGTTACCGTATAAATTTTAACATTGCTGAATGAAATGTCTGGATAGTACGTGTAGGTGGTGAGAGCGGAAGCCCATAGAGTATCTGTGGGATGGAGACCATCATTATTGATGAACTCAAGGAAGGTAAGAGGTAATAGGCTCCACTTTGGGAAATTCCCAGAGCCAAGCCAACCGATGGTGAAAGATTATATCCAGTGCGTAAGGGAACCTGGAGTCCATTTGAATGAGGAAGAGAGTTGGCGCTTAGACTGGTCGGTAACGTTAAGCCTTAGCGCCTCTGATGTTGGGTAATCGATGCTTAGTCCGGATACCTCCTGGAAGTGCTCTAAATTATTCGCTAGTGGGCAGAGGCGTATCTAGTGTGTGGCACCTATGGCTCGTGCCATAGGCGCCATTTAAAGGGGCACCAGTGAGCAGCTTTCAAACGCTGTCTAGCAACTAGCAACTGCTCGGTGCCCCTCGTTCTCCCCCACAAAAAAAAGACAGCATTGAAAAGCTGCTCACTGGTGCCCGCTGCTTCACTGCTGAGCGCCGAAATATGACGTCATATTACGGCGCTCAGCAGGTAAGCAGCGGGCACCGCAGCAGTGCAGGAAGACAGAAGCCTCGTGCACCCACCGCTGGACCTCAAGGTGAGAGAACTACATAGGGGGAGAGGGGTTAGAAAGTGAGTACGGGGAGGGAGAGGGGATAGAAAGTGCGTAAGGGGAGGGAGAGGGGTTAGA
>VKOC01001541.1:0-100133 GCA_009364415.1 Spea multiplicata | reverse complement strand
AAACCCATTGAAAACAATGCATTTTGAGCCCATACATGTACGGGCTTTGTCATTAAGGGGTTAAATTCCCAGTCCAGCCGTCTGTGGGTTACTTTCCTGCGTTCCCACTATAAGTGTAAGAGCGCAGAAGGTGGCCATTGGCCATGGTTGGTTTAAATCCCCAGTCCAGTCCTGTCTGTGGGTTACTTTACTGGTGTTTGCTGCTTATGGCACAGAAATTGAAGCGGTAATGTAATAACCGGTGAGTCAATTCTGACTTTGTTTCAAAGAAATGCTCTTAGTAAATATTTGAATGTATGTGTAGACAGCAATAATAGTTCTATTCACTAGAAACCTACCATGAATGCGCTTCTGTGAAGAAAAAGCTGTGAATGCCCCCCCACCCCAAAAAATGAAACCGGAAAAAAATTAATCGAATGTCTGTTCTAAATGTGTTATGAGTTCTCTATGGCCGGTGCTGTCACGGAAGCCAGATACTGCAAGCCAAACCGAAGTACTTTAGCAGAATAAATGTATATTATTTCTATAGATAAATCCATGCATGCAACAAATATGGCGCCGCCTGTCGTAGCATTGAGCGTAAATGCACGTTTCGGCCATTGGTTTATTAGCCACTTGAATGCCGAATGGTAGGCAGGGTGATTGGCCCCCGATTGCTTCTACTCCAGGCCCCTTGAGAGGGTCGATAAACCAATGTCTGTACGGTAGTTCTATCGATACTCAAGTTACCTCGCTATGTGAAACGGTAAGCATTTAAGCAATAATCCTGCGGCAGGGAAAACCGATCATTTCTCACTGGCCAACAATCCGCTCTCGGCTGAATTGTAAATCTCTAATCTGTTGGAAATGACAGAATTATGATGGATATTTGCCAGGATTAAAGATGGCGGAAGAATAGGATGGCGATAGCAAATCTTTTACAGCGGATATGTGTTATCTTGCAGAGTGTGTTATCGATATAGTGTAACGCAAGCCTAAAGCGCTTGTAAATCGCACGTAAGGCTCCTTGCTAATCGCTGGCTTTCTGTTTCGGCCCCTAAAAACCTTGAGAAATACAGAGCTCAGTGAATCGTGCCGACGTCTACCTTTTTCTTTCTTTATTTCTGACATTTCCGTAACATCTCAGCGTCTGCTTGTGAGTAGAATACCAATGGCAGATGTGGGCAGTCAACGCGCCCTCGCCGCGCATGCCATGATCACAAAGCCGGGCTAGATTTAGTGAGAGCAATACTGATGGCTAACGGCACGTTGCCTTTCATTCACATTTGCCGGGCAGCAGCAGAATGCAGCATATCCCCTGGGTATTAAGATTAAGTCCTACACTATACCTCGAGCTAATCGCTGCTCTATACACCGTGATCATCGCATTGTGCCTGTCTGCTCTGTAACCCCCTATGACGCGGTGTCCTGTGAGCTGCCGGTCCCGACAGCCGGGCTCTTACCCTGTTACACGGTTTCTGCCTGTTATTGCCGCGTGACGCAGCGCTCAAACGGCCCATAAAAAATAAAAAAAAAGGATAAAAATAACACAATGAAACAGACAATTATTGCGCTCTTTAATAGGCCATGCAGTGCGTTAGCCCGGCTGCCGAAGTGTTACAAAAAACCACATTTCCCTTTTGCTAATCCCGGATTATTGCTTTTGTAAACGGTCGGATTTATTTAGACGTTATGTCCGTCCGGTGAGCAGGGGGGGCTTTCTGGGAAAGTTCTGCTCTATTTAGGGAAAAGTAAACCGCTTGCAATCAGCGTCAATGTACAGTTGTGTTTGAGATTGGATCTTGCTTTAACCCTTTCACCGCAATGGGGATGGACAACATATTGTCCGGCAGAGCGCTGGTTAACCTGGCGGTGTGAAAGGACATTGTGTTGCTTTACCGGATGTCTTTTCCCGGCTCGTAAATTGCTGCATCGCAGGTCCTAGTCTCTGTCGCTGCCGCCTGCAACGCATGCCGCTCGGTCTGGCTTGCGAAGGGTTAAAAACGTGAACGCGATGGCCGACCTTACTGTGAATATCTGACTAACTGAGACAATTTAGTTTTGCTGCATAACTTTTCATGAATTTATTTCCCAGAGAAATGTAGTGAAGACAACAAGGACATGTATTCAGACGATGTAAATACTGTTTAAAATAAAGCATTCTTAAATATCGCTACGTCTCCTGCGTTCGTTATCGCGCGCCTGTATGGCACATACTATATTTCTTCTACTTGTATATGATCCACATCATAGACCTCAGAGGTCGATAAGATCTCACGTCTCCTTATCATTATCAGATCGGGTACAGCTAGAAAAATAGTGGGTTACACCTAAAACACAGATGGGAAAGAAGATCCTCAAGACTTTCCGAAGACCTCCGATCCACGGCTGCTTCCGCCTTTGCTTGTTGCTTACATGAGTCAGGACCCGGCGGCAGTAACTATATTCCTTCCAAAAATGATGACCCTGCTCATTGACTGCTTTATACTAAATCATTTTTATGCACCTCAAATTGGTTTTGTGTTATTTTAGTTTGATATTTTTGATTGCAAGAAAACTAGAAAATAAATTATAATAAAATTTCTTTTTTTTTTTAATCATTGTATAACCCTTGTTTATTCTGTTGTATTTTATTCAATACAAGGCCGATCTCACGTTTAAATGTCCTGTTTAACATTTCAAGCAATGGCTACAATGTATGTTTGAGTGTTGCGTGGGGTATACGATTGTCTACTGTGTTAATAATATGCTGCCTTATCGTTTCAATAAAATAAACAATACAAGCAGAGAGGGGCAGCGGCTTCTTGGTCACTACTTTATATATTTCTTTGTTTAATGTCCTTTCCAGCCTCACCGAAGAACAATGCATATTAAACATACTTTACTAAGCATTCTCACAAAAATAAGACCTGAAGGAGAAGCTGAAGCTCCCTGCCTGATGATCTTTGTCATTGTCTGAGTACTTGAAGCAACCAAGCAGCGTCCTGCCATTGAAGTAAATGGGAGCACTTTCCATGCATGCATACAGGGGTCTCGTAAGACGCTCTGCCACGTTCTCATAGCCAGTGCTGGAGCTGCCTGCTGGTGAGTATATCATGTTGGCCAAAAACATCTCCAGCACTGAAAGTACCTGAGGGTTGGGAAAAGGGACCATTCCATGAGATTCCCTCCGTGCATAAACCAGAACACAATGTCAATTTAAAGGGAACTCTCAGCTTTCATGTGCAATAAAGCGCTTAGAATGGCAGACTTTATTCTGTTAAGTGTCTTCCAAGAATCCTCTTCTCATTCTATGCTTCATTCCCCAAGGAAAGGTAGAATCAGGGCCAGCCCAAGACAAAATGCCGCCTGGGGCGAAGTTTAAAATGCCGCCCCCTCCATTATCTAACCCTTCCCTCCCCGTCACTGCCGCCCCCCCCATTATCTACCCTTTCCTCTCTCTCCCTCCTTATTATCTACCCTTCCTCTCCCTCCCCCTTCCCTATATCTACCCCCCCCCCCGTACTTACCTTTCAGCAGTCCTGCGGCCAGTCTCCCTGTGCGGTCTCGGAGCCGGCTTGTAATGGTGAGCGCCGGAAATGACGTCATCTTCCAGAGCTCAGCATTACAAGCCGGCACCGAGAGGAGAGAGGGACACCGAGCGGGTACTGACAACTTGGTAAGCGAAAACCACTCGGCGCCCCTCTCTCTCTTCCGCTTTAAAAACAAAAAAAAAAAAAAAAAGGGCTTGGGCGTCAAAGTGCCGCCTGGAGCAGTTGCCCCACTCGGCTCCATTGTCGGGCCGGCCCTGGGTCGAATCCCCACGTTTCATGCAAAAGGCTGTTCTTACTGACTTTTTTCCCTTTCATGTGCTCAGTTCCTCTCACTCATTTATTCATGTTATTTTTTGTTATTTGTTATTTTTCTTTACATGTACTCTTTTATGATCAACAGAAACAGGATGTGGGGGTCCCATGTTCTTTCCAAAGGGCTCCTAGGAAAGATTGATGGTCCTCAGGCTTCTCTATCATGTGTTTTTTCTTACTTTTATATCCCTAAGTGTTGAAAACCCCTCTTAGTGCTAGTAAGCTGAAGAGCTAAAACACATAATGACTGATAAAATAATAAAAGTCCAATAGAGATCTATTAATGCCATATCACAAATCACTTAGCCTGCCAGACGATCTGGTTGCCAAGGGTAGGGTCTTAGCAGTTGCCCACAAAATCTCTTGAGGTGTGCAGGTGGTGGGACGTATAAAATAAAAAAGGTTTCTTAAAACTCTTACATGTGCTAGAGATGGTCCTTTAACTCTAGCTAATACCTAAACATTTCGATCTACCCCAGGCAGCCAAGTTACTTTTCCTTGGAGGACTCATTTCTGGGTATGTTTCTTTAAATCGTTTAATATCTCGTTTACTCAGAACTCATCAGTAGCAGACGATTGCGTTTCTTGCTGCTTTTGTGGCTACCTGTCCATTTATTACACACCGAAAGTGATACATATTTATAGAGGCGCATTAACTTGTTTCCCAGGGGGCCACGGGACAAGTAGCAAAGATAGAAATCAAAAGCAGATTATTCCAGAACACCTCCTTGAAAGCCGAGAGCATCAGGCTTAGCATTTCATACGAGATGACAGATCGACGCCATGAGAACTTATTACACATTGTTTATTGAACAACGTAAACAGAATATGTGTTCGATCCGCTTAACTTAGTTAAAAACAGTCATATGTTCCGAACTGACATTGTTAATGTCTTTTTTAAATAACCTTTGTTTTCAGGAACAAATCAGGACCGCCATAAAAAGGAAACTTTTTTTTTTACAGATAACTAATGAATGAAATGTGTGGCGGTGTAAATATTTATATATTGTAAAAGGGATTTCAGTTTTCCATTATGGTCAACAAAGAAAACAGAAACAATGTAACAATAAATGAGAATTCTAATGTTATATTAATTAATTCGTGTAGAACCAACATCGGGGTACTTGGCAAATCTAAGGGGTTTATTCACTAACACTACAGCTTGCAGCAGAGTTAAGGTCCGCCAGCAAGAAGAGTTCATTTTTAAGGAATATTACTGTTTTTTAATACTACATATTATACGAATCTGACATATTATAACTCACAGCAGAAGCTCCCTGCGGATGGCTCCTACATAATGCAAAGAGAAAACGCAAGAATCCTGCAAATTCCTACAATAACGGTTACTGAATGCAAACAGAACATCCATTTATTTGCTGAAGTATTTGTGCCATTGTAGACGTCTTGGGCGGTCAGTGTCTTGGCATAGGTGCTGCTCGCGATACTGATAACTTAATATCTCATTAGATGAGAAAGGCAATAAAAAAGCACATTATTTCTACTGCAGTCAGCTGGAGTTTTATGTCTAGACACCGGTACTAATTAAATGGAAAGAGGTGCCTGAGTCAGAAATATATGTTTATCTGTGTGTGTATATATATATATATATATATACACACAGGTAAAGAGAGGGAGATTATAGCAAACAAACATCTGGACGAAAAGCAAGCACAGACAGATAGTTTACACATCCAAAGACGGATGTATTTTTTCATTCATAGTAATTTGGCATTAATGCAGACAGCTCTCTGCTGGGTGCCACGGCTAAAGTAAGTACAATAAACAGGAACGAGCCCGTTGAGTGCCTTTTGCTGTTGCCTGGGGTTACAGACAGATGATGATGTAAGACATTTGAATGCGGGGGTATTGGGTGCTGATGAGAGCTCAGGCCGAGCCGAGGGAAGAATCTACACAGAGCTGAGAAGTCTGAGGTTGCTGAGCAGCCGCTCCCAGGGCCTGTAATCCCGTCATACATCCCCACGATCTTCCCGCGGTCAGAACTACCTTCAAAGGAACCTAAAGATGAATAAAGAAGGGTCTCAAGGTCACACATACGCGGCACGGATGTCTCTTTAGTGTGTGAATGATGGGTGCAAACTCTATCGATCTTCAATTAGCGGAAAATAAAAAAGGATGCCGTATTTCTGTCTAATTTATGACATCATCATGTGACGCTATTTGCAAATGACTTCAGTTCTGTTGCGCTTGTTGTGTGTGGTGACTTGTGGCGAAGTCACAAAGTTTATTTTCTGCAGATCAGTTCCGGACAATCTTTAAATCCTTTTAAACTCTTGCCCCCCACACACTCTTGGTCTCTGGGGGGAATGCAGCTGGGATTATTTATATGAAGTTAGTTTTAGAGAGGTGAAGAATATATTACTTTACTGAAAGGGTAGAGGATGAATGGAAAAGCCTTCCAGCAGAAGTGTAAGGTGTTAATACAGTGAAGGCGTTTAAGCAAGCATAGCATAGGCATACGGCTAGGCTAGATAAAAGATAAGGCCAGGGACTAAGGAAAGGACTCAGAGGTCGGGCAGACTGGATGGGCCTACTGGTTCTTATCTGCCGTCACTTTCTATGTTTCTATTCTGGTGTAAAGTGTAAAACGTATCACCGTGGAACGTTTATGTTTATTGGAGCATTGCACTGGTTACATTTCAGGACAGCATTGCTTTACATGAAACATTTCTCATTGTACTGTGAAGCTCTTTGGGACCCCACGATGTTACAGAACTAACGTTTAATCATCGGGCTCGGCTGATTAATTATATGTTATAAATACATCCTAATACTATGCCACGTTAGACTATATTGATCTGTCCCAGAGGCCATATATTATAATCTCCTCAATCTGGATGAAAATAATTGTTTCAGTCTAATTATAGCATTCGTTATTATATCATACGTGTATATTAAGCATGACCTGGGCTATACTGCCACCTTCTGGTATATACCGGTATATAGTACCGGTATATACGCCGTGATGAGCTATAGCGGCTATAGATTGTTTTAGCCTAGCGAATGCCCGCTGTCTTCTGGATACATTTCCTTTAACTTGTATCCTTCAAATCCAATACTATTTCGAGAGAAAATCAAGATAGGCAGCGCTTCCTACATGAGGCAAAAGAAAACAATTTGGCTTCAGGATGAAAATCAGTGATTGGCCCTAAAAGGATATTTACGGTGTTTATTTCAAGACTAAGGCAATCAATCTGTTCAACATGTCACACATACAAAAGCTTTGTCACTGGTGGAATCGCCGGTCCCTCTGGGCATAAGTGGTGTTGGAGTGATGTGGTGCCGCCATGGATCAGGAGAAAGTCAATCGGACAGCGGGATTGCGGTCCCGAACCCCACTGTCCACAAAAAAGCAGGACGGGGGCAGAGATTGGAGGGACAGTGGCATAGAGTGGCCTGTCCCGGGCAGAGCATGGCATGGAAGAGGGTTTGGTAGAGATTGTGGAAAGATGGTGGCTTGCAGAAAGCGTATCGTTTTATAATGGGAATTTGACTTCTGTCATGGAAAATGCATAGGAGATTTATCATTAAGCAGTCACGGGCCTATGGATTACTGAGAAAAGGGCTTTCGTGAAATCTACTTAGTGTGAATTAACACCAAGTTCAGTTGTTCCCAAATGGCCATCATGCCACCGTACAATCAAGCGTACACTCTTAGACTCATAAAGTGTGTTCTTTTTCTTTTCTGTATTTTGATACCCCCAAAAAATAAGATCAGCAAAACCAGAATTCCATTAACTATATAGATTCTTCTTATATGTGCTACTTTTTATATTCCTCTTTAATCATAATTTTCCTTAGCATTTTTAAAATGTTACCTTTAGTTCAACTCCTTCAGCATGCTGCAAAGATTCCATGATCTCTTTAACTAGAGCTGTCATGGTGGACAAAAACAGTACATATAATATACTTAGTGCACTGCAGAGCTGCCATATACATATACATAAATAGCATACAGCATATGGATATTTAATTCCTGAATTTTGATTGAAATGCTTGACCATCAAGAATATCATTTAAAACATGTCTTGTTAATTCAAATATAAATCACTAGAATGAATACACATTAAAAGATATTGGTATATAATAATATATATATACCGTATTTGCCTGAATATAGGCCGCACTTTTTCCCCCCACTTTAAGTCTTTAAAGTGGGGGTGCGGTCTATATTCGGGGTCTAGCGCAGGAATACAGGAATGCGCAATTCCTATCGCCTGAACCCCGGGACATGCAGTTCCGGACGCTGGGCAGGCAGCAGGGTTAGGGTACAGATCCCCCGCAGCACTGCAGGGGACCTGCATCCTACTCTCCGATAAGCTGAGACAGCCTCCCCTGCCAGCACTTTCCACGGGGGGAGTGCCGGCACGGGAGATTGTTAAAGCACATTGCGCAGACGTGCCGGCAGCGGAAGAACGTCTGCACAATGCTCTTTAACAATGAGACAACTTCCAGTGCCGGCACTTCTGCCGTGGGAAGTGCTGGCACCGGAAGTTGTCTCGTATCGCGCAGCTGTCCGCCACCGGCCCCGCTAGACACCCGGGAGTCTGCATTGGTAAGTCTAGCGGGGGGTGGCATATCTAGGGGGCAGAGTGGCAGCATATCTCAGGGGGAGGGCAGAGTGGCAGCATATCTCGGGGGGTGACTACTATTATTGATTTGTTTTTGGTCAGCAAATTTGTCTCCTGAGGAAGCCAGGACAGCACCTGGTGAAACGCGTAGAGAGGCTGATCTTATCTTCATCCATTCATATCACCACTTACCAGAGGATTCCTCGTGGACTGCCTTTGCTTTTATGCTGTTGTAGCTCATTTTGTGAGCCATCACCTCTTGTAAGTTGCTCCAATAAATAGGGGCCACACTTTTTACTTACTTTACTGTGCCATAGTATTATATCTTTTATACAGATCATTGGAAATGACTGCATTTTAGATTGTCCTGGATACGATCACATCGTTTAACCGTGCGCTTCCCTACCTGTATACATTACACTTGTTTCACTGTGAGGAGTACTAAGGAGGAGCTGCGGGTACGCATATTGTTATAATTCATAGAAGTGTCACATTTCACATACACACCTCGTTTGTAATATTTCAGGGGGTGGGCAGAGTGGCAGCATATCTGGGGGATCAGAGTGGCAGCATATTTATTCCACTAAATTTTTCTTTAAAAAACCACCTAACTTTTAGGGTGCAGTCTATAATCGGGTGCGGCCTATAATCGAGCCAAAACGGCGTGTATATATATATATATATATATATATATATATATATATCTTACAAATGTAGTTATGGTGTGATTAGAAAAGTGGGGTAGCAGCCTGGCAGTAGTGTTCTGGGTGGATTGCAGCAGTGAGATGCAGGAGAGAAAGACCAGTTAGTATTGAGTTGCAATAATCCAGATGGGATATCACAAGGGATCAGATTAGTTCTTTGGTGGTTGCGTGAAGAAAGGATGGATTTGGGCATTTCGGGTGAAGCCGGCAGGATCTGATGAGTAGTTGGATATAAGGGATGAAGGACAGAGCAGAATCAAATGTGACATCAATCGTGGAATTGTCAGCAGTGATTGGGAAGTTAGTAGATGGTGGAATAACCAGAAGCACCTACCTGCAAATTCATGGATTTGTAGCTCCTCTACTTCAAACAACAACTCATCATGGATCTGTGCAATAAGCCTGAAAGGAACAGATAAGAAATTGGGTTTGTCATCTTGGCCCGGTAACTATTATTTGTTCCAGTCTTTAAACCCACATATGCCAACTGTACAAAATTCTTATACTATGGCCTTTCCGGTGCAATTCTAAGAAACCATCGTCAGTTTGTACGGCAGCTCAGATACATCTTTGTGGCAAGGCTTTTTAGTTGAGCCAGTAACATTCTTTAGAAATGTTCACATTTACTGGCAAATATTATAAGGTGCTCATCATATTATGTAAGCAATATTTTTTCCAAATTCACTAAATTAGGTTTTTAGGCTCAAATTCTTCCAATTTCCATGCAGACATTTTCCTTCCAACCTCTTATACCTTATGTGACAAAACCTTTTTTTTTCACACCAACACCCTCAAAGTTAACTTTTATTGTAATATTAATTTGTAGATAACTAAAAAATGGAATAGAATCGGGCTGTGGCAATGGCAATTTGCAACATAGTAAATATATTATCAACTACACAAAGCATATATCCTATACAAGTGAAATATGATTGTGGGCTAATCAGCCAGTTGAAGTAACACTTGTTTATGCAACTATAATATGATGATTTTAATTTCAAAAACCCGGTGTCTGGTGTTATTTTGCCAATAAGTGACTAATTATAACATTTACACAAGCTGTGCCAAATATTTTGCAGACATACTGAAATATTATGCTATAGCAGCTGTTCAGTTTGTAAACTACGCCTGTGTCGAGAAATCAAGTAGCTCAATGGTGGCCACCATCAGTGAGATACGGCTGATATGCAGGGTGTCTGGATACTAGAGCCGGGTCAGAATGCCAAGGAGCAGCAAGGTCAGAACAAGGCGGGTCAGGATGCCAAGGAGGAGCAAAGGTCAGAAACAAGGCCGGGTCAGGATGACGCAAGGAGCAGCAAGGTCAGAACAAGCGGGCGGGTTCCAGGAAATGCCAAGGAGCAGCAAAGGTCAGAACAAGCCGGGTCAGGATGCCAAGGAGCAGCAAGGTCAGAACAAGCCGGGTCAGGATGCCAAGGAGCAGCAAGGTCAGAACAAGCCGGGTCAGGATGCCAAGGAGCAGCAAGGTCAGAACAAGCCGGGTCAGGATGCCAAGGAGCAGCAAGGTCAGAACGGGTCAGGATCACAGACAGCAAACAAGACGAGCCAGGTCAAAAGCTAGAAGACCGGACTAAACACTCCTGCAGCACATCTCATGTACTGAACCTCATATACATTCTGTATCTCTGCCCCCACACTCCAGGGATAGGAGCAGTCTTACAAAATAGTTCGCAAAATAAGGGCTTGAGTAGCAAAACATGCAAGGTTTTCGGAATTCGTAGTTAAGAGAACAGTAATAATTCATAGGTTACAGGGTTAAAGAACCAATATAGTGATGTGCCAGTTTCATAGAAGGCACATGGAGGTGGATCTGTCGCGTGAAACTCATGATTAAGTCCATTTTTGGACAAAACGCGTCAGGTCGAGAGCTTACTTGTTCCTTCTGCACTGTGCAACTTCATTCTATGCTGCAACAATAAAAGTTACCTTCTTTAAAGACTTCCATTCCTGGTCACCTTTATGTGCAAAGAAGCCTTTTTCCGGTGTGTGTTTTATTTGTATGTTGCTGTTAGTCGTGTGGATAGCCAGACTTTGTGTCTGTGAGAATAAAAAGGAGTGGTCCTGTGCCTTGGGTCAGCATGAGTCTGTATTTCTTTGTATTTGATATGCAGAGTGTAAATTAAAGAATTAAATAAAATACATGGTTGTATGAAACATGCACGTTAAATGTATCACATAACAATATAAATATATATGAGAGTTAATGATAAAGGTATGACGCATTGTTATAGTCTCCGGGTGGTGAGGTGGTGCATATTTAAGAAAGTTCCCTATTTAAACCAAAATACTGCTGAGATGGCCATAAAAAGGAAGGTGATGGACAAAAGAAACATTACCCCATAAACGGGACAAACCTTTCCATGCCTGGCCCAGATGCGTCATGAAACAAAGCTTAGGAAAAATGTGGAGTAAGGCACTGTGATCCACGTGGTTATCTTTAGCCTTGGTGCAACAGCGTGATGGACTGAATTAGGCTACCGCTGCCTGTATTTGCACAGAGCTGGAATAAATTTAAAATCCTGCATCCTAGATATTCCCCTTTTAGAGCTGGACCCGGGTCTCTAGCGCTGTCCTTCCATTTACGGTTAAATATGTGACCATGATTTTCTTTGTACTCTGTTGTACTCGGGCATCAAAAAAGATCTTTCTATATGATAAAGAATAATATTATTTTATATGTTTCTGACTTTGCAGTGGGATATATTTCCTAAATTTGCATTTGGTGTTATTGATACACATTTTTGGTCATAATTCCCACTTGGGTACATGCTAATAATACCCAATAAAACATAGTATTGACCTAATGCCATGAACCATGTGACTCTATTTATTATGCTTTAACTATCACCAAGGAGCACATACTACATGAGTTCTTCACCCTGGTACACCTTGCAAGATGGTTAACCCCCAAGATAACAGGACAGGAACTTTGATGACCCCAATAGTGTGGAGGCTCACATATAGGCACCGTTATATGTAGTAATAGGTAGGTAGCAATACCTACAGCAGGAGGTGTCGGATACGTGTATAGGTAATGTTACAGGTAGATGCCCAGGACAGGTGCCACGGTGTGCAAGGTCGGGCATGCCGGACGGGTAGTCAGCCAAAGCTGGGTTCAATACACTAAATGAGTAGCCAAGGTCAGTACATAAAGTGTGAGGTATGGTACACGGAGGTATGGAGGTATGGTACATGGATCAGATTAGGTATGGAGGTATGGTACACGGATCAGATTAGCAAGGCACCAAATAGCAGGGCAGAGGGTAGACAGAGAAGCCAGGAGGCAAAACAGAACATACAGGAACAGAATCGCCAGATACGGATAACAGGACTGTGCTAGGGTGCTTCAGATAGCAGTTCCAGGTTTTAAATCTGGCACCGAGTTTGCCCCAGCGCTCCCTCTCCTAGGCGGCACCAATCCTTCATCAGCCCGACGGCCGTCAGGTGTGCAGAACACGGACCTTCCCTCCGGCTAGCTGCCGCTTGGCTGCCAGTAGCGGGTCTCTGCTTTGTGACATTTAACCTACTAAACATCTGTTCTTCTGTTACTGAAACGCGCTAGATTGTTGCAGATGGAAAAGCTTCCGTTCCGAAATTGGTATTTCTTTCTACTGTGTGAATATCACTGTTTAACTCATCAGTAACCGTAAGATCCCAGCCAAGGATTCGGGGCTTAAACTCATCTTGCTTCTAAGATATATTACATGATTTAATAAATAAATCTAATAGTGAAATACGATAATGAATTAGATAAGGCCTCCCCATACACAGCTGCCAGATTTCGATAAAATTCGATAGAATCGATACTTTCTGGTTAAACCACATTCATAATCTCAGTGGTAAATTACCGCAATTTCCAGTAAGAAGCAAGACGTAGGGTTTATCAAATAAGAAAAACTAAAAAACCTCCACAACACATTTAAAAAAATATATATAAATAGAATATTAATCATTCAAACAACATAGAAAAAGCATTGTGTTACATTACATTCAACTATTCAATGACAAACTGACCTGGCTGTTGACCAGGGAGAGGTTGCCGTTGCAGCAGAAATCTTTATCATGGCCATTTTGCAGAGATCAGCCGCAGAGCCTGTAATTAACGTGATGTATAATCATCATTATTATTATAATCTCAGTGCCGCAAACAGTAAAGGGTCTGGGGGTCTCTCTCTCTCCGTGGGGATATGTGAAGCAGGGCAGCATTGCTCTACGGGCACTTCTGAAATAATACATATTTCTTTCTCTCTCTCTCCTCTCTGTCTCTCTCTCTATATATATATATATATACATTAAATTAAGTTTGTTCTAGTCATTTGTAACCTTCTGATTATGGGTTATAGGGGATGGAGAGCAGTATTTAAAGAGGATATCTAGGACCCCTTCTTCTGCTTTCGATATCACCTGTATGCAGATGACGCCCCGATCTACCTATCATCGCCTGACGTCTCTCTCTCCCCCTCTTAGATCATGTTACTATCTGCCTCGTCTCTGTCTCTAACTGCATGATTCCTAAAACGGAATCTCTCCAAAACCGAACTTCTCATATTCCTTCCAATGCTAACATTCCCTCAACAGCTTCTCTCAATCCCGATGGCACAATCATCTTCCCGTCCTCTCGTGCTCGCTGCCTTGGCGTCACCCTAGACTCCAACCTCTCATTCATCCCCCACATCCAGTCTCAAAACATTGTTCTAGACACTCTCGATCAAATAGGCATATTTACCTTGGATGACAAAATTGACAGCTTGTCTTTCTGCTTGTGCCCTTAAAGCATAGTCGTGCGAATTGATCTGCGGAAGATGCCTTTTGCGACCCATAAGAGAGGTCACAAATCCTGCCAACAAAGGCAATACACATTCACATGTCCATGAAAATTATTTTTCACATCTGAATTCTGTTATGTATATTTTTTATTGATATAGATGAAAGCGTAGCAGCAGACATATAAGGAATACAGTAGCCATACAGACATCATGGTATGCATACGTTAGGAAAATTGGTCCCTGGCCCATAGAGCTCACGATCTAAGTGTAATGACTAATAATGTGTGGCACAACAAGCTGTAGTTTGTCAACCTTATCACTACATTCATAAAAAGGAAACAGAACAGTATTTGCTCGATTATAAGACGAGGTTTTTTTTTCCAGAAAAATACCCCTCATCTTATAATTGGGGTCGTTTTATAATCAGACCTAAAATAGAGGTCTGACTATGAGACTAAGATCCAGATCCCCCGCGGCGCTGCTGGGGACCTGGATCCTCCTAACTGGTAACCCCCTCCCCCAAACTTACCGGTGCTTCTGACTCCCGGTGTGTTGTCCGGGCAGTGGGTAGACGTCTACACTATTCACGTAGACAATTTCCGCTGCAGCCGGGAGGAGATGCGGTTAGCAGCGGGGGTTGTCTGCGTCCATCGCGCATGCACCCTCCATATGTCAGTGAGAATTCCCCGCACTGGTGCGTGGTACTCTGATCTCTGACAGTCGGGGAAGGTCTGCACAATGGACGCAGACAACCCCCGCTGCTAACCGCACCTCCTCCCGGCTGCAGCTAATTGCTTAGACGTCTACCCGCTGCCCGGACAACACACCGGAAGTCAGAAGCACTGGTAAGTTTGGGGGGGTGGTATTAAGTGGGGTGCATAAGGCCTTTCTCTAGGCAGAGTGCTCTAGGAAATGCCTTTTAACCCCCTTAATGCCACTCTGCCTCCTGAAATGCCTTATACCTCCCTATATGCCACTCTGCCCCATAATATGCACTTTAACCCCCTAAATACCAGAGTGGCATATAGGGGTATAAGGCATTTCTGGAGCCAGGGTGGCACATAGGGGGGTCAAAAGGCATATCATGGGGCGCAGTGGCATATAGTGGGTTAAAAAGCATATAATGGGACACAGTGGTGCAGAGAGAGAATGATAGTTAAATGATAAGTCGCTTATACGGGCATTTAAGTGATAGAACAGGGACAGGGTCCCAATTGGTTGATGCCAGAGGAGGTCCCTGCAGGTGACCAATAGGCTCATTCGCACTGCCTTGTAACCCCTGACGCGAACCTGCGGATTTCCGCTTCCGTCAACTCCAGCGATGCCACGAAGATAAGGTAGGCTAGATGGGGAGGGACCGGGGAGATTAGTAGATGAAGATCTTCGTGGTGTGTTTCTTCGTCTACGTTTTACCGACGCTGTTTTCTTTTCTTCGTTTCTTCGGAACGAAAACTAAAACTTTTTGTGTTCGTTTTCATGTTTGCCCGAAGACGAATGCACAAGTCTAATTTTTATAATATATACAAGGAATTCCCATCCTTTGTTTTTAAAGAAAGTATATTTTTTCCACCGCTATCAATTTCTTGGAAATAGCTAACCGTTTACAAAACAGGATCCATCCTATGGTCACTTGTGTTGTTTTATAAACAAAGGATCTATTTGAAGAACATTTTTTCCGCACAGGTCACATGATAAAGTGATTATTTTACCAAAAGGGGGAACTATCACAGCTTTAGGTTTTTACTAAATGATTGTACCAAAGTTACTCATAGTTTATATTTGTTTTTCTACTAGTTTATCTGAGCTGAAGGTGGCAGTACTGGCATAACAATTAGTGTCCTGTCCTGGGAGTCTCTTCTTCTTCTTCTCTATTCAGTCCTTGGCCTTGTCTTATTATGCTTGTCCTATGCATGTTCCATTACACTTGAACTTAATGGGAAGAACAGTTATGTAGAACCCAAGAGAGAGAAGATATAATACACATAAGGTAGGATTCTGATAGATGTATATTTTATTTGTTTTATATACCACTACAAATGTGTATTGCAATATTTAACAGTAGATGGAACCACTTTAATTTATTAACTCAATGGATAGGTTGCCCAAGAGTGGCCCTCTGGGCCAGTTCACAGTTCTTCAACCAGAGCCCATCGAGTTGGAGTAGCTGACTTGTGGAGGCAGGAGTGCAGCAGGGCCACGAAACAGCGGCTCGCATCTTGTACAAGCAGCTTTAGATCATGGCTCTTGGTAATGTAAGGCTGTGGAAAGTATGAGTGAGAGGGAAGTGAGATGTGATGGCGTGATGGTTGAGTGAAGTATGATGTTAGATTGAGGATGTTTAGGTATGCGGGTTAGTTTGTGAGTGTTACTGCGGGTGTGTATGTGCGAGTGAGTTAGTGTGTTTATGTGAGTGTGTATGTGTAGGTTTGAGAGTGTCTGTTATGGTTAGTGTGTATGTGTGTGAGAATGTATGTGTGACAGTGTGTCATTGTGTGAAAATGTATCTGTTTTTGTGTGTATATTAATTACTGTGAGGGGTACCACTCTGCTTTACCTGCCCCCAGGGCCAAAATGTGCAGGCCCACTCCTGATGTTGATCCTGATCAGTGCCATATGTATGCCCTGTTTTGAATCAGTTATTTAATTATTTTTGTAAATACCTTTAGTATGTTTTAGTCAGTATTTAATATTCTCCCGGTATTAGATACTTTTGTAGGGATCACATAAGGATAGTTGGAAACTATTTCATATTTTACGTGATATATATATATATATATATATATATATAATTAGGCGTGTTTCCCACTGATTGGTTTACACAAGAACATGACGGCTGGATGCGAGACCTGACACAGTATATGTTAGTATAAAGATACACTGGCTGTGCTTAAAAAGTGGTTTCTGGCAACTCTATTTGTGGTATAGCCCAAGGTCACACGAGGCAGGAATTAGAAGAATACATGAACTGACAATAAACAGAGTAAAATGCAAACTGGGGTTACATTTCACAGTATACTGACTTTACAGCGTATCTGGGGCAAACAGAACTAAGGTCAGAGAATGTATGGAGCTACGGTTGAGGTAAGAGATAAATAAGAAGCTTGAACGGAGTACAGATCCAAATGGAATCAATAAATAAATAAAATGACTCATTCCACAGAAAAACAGGCTTTGTGAAAGTATTGCTTTTGACAGATTAGTCATGTAGTTAGACATTCTCAGTGTCTCTAGAAAGGTTATTGTTATGAAATAATAAATATCATTATAATCTGATATTTATGTTATTCACAACAATAACATTTCTAGAGAAAATGAGAATTTCTGTCTGAAGATATTTAATACTTTCACAAAACCTGTTTTCTGTGGAATGAGTCATTTGATTTATTTATTGATTCTGGGGACAAAAATCCACCCATAGAAACTAGTCAGCTGTGATCATGTTATAAATATAAAGATAAAAAAACAAGAGTTTTGTAGAGATGCTTATTCCTTATTTGATCATTAGTGAAACAAAAAGTACAAGAGAAGAGAAAAGCTCATGGAGTTTGGCATTCTAGTTCCGCCGTGTACTTTACCTTTACTGTGGCAGTGCTGTATGACTCTCTGGATGAAGTCCGACACTTTGTATTTCTGCAGGAATTGTTCTATAAATGCATTAGCCTCTGCCAGTGAGATACCCAGGCATTCAGAAAGGCGTTCTTTACCTTTAAATATTTACAAAACATATCCATATTAAACAAATGATGACTTTACACATTATCAATACCATGCTCTATAAGGAGACTGGATTGCTAAAAACTATTACTGAATATACCGGCCTCTATATATGTATGTATGTATATATATATATATATATATATATATTATACACAGTGATCAGCCATAACATTATGACACTGACAGGTGAAGTGAATGACACGGATAATCTTGTTATCATAGCCCCTGTCATTGGGGGTATATATTAGGCAGCAAGTGAACATTTTGTCCCCAAAGTTGATGTGTTAGAAGCAGGAAAAATGGCCAAGCGTACGGATCTGAGCGGTTTTGTCAAGGGCCTGATTATTATGGCGAGACGGCTGGGTCAGAGAATCTCCAAAACTGCAGCTCTTGTGGGGGTTCCCGGTCTGCAGCGGTTGGTATCAAAAGTGGTGCAAGGAAGGAAAAGCGGTGAACGGGCGGCCGAGGCTCATTGATGCACATGGGGAGGGGTGAAGGCTGGCCCGCGTGGTCTGATGAATCACATTTCCTTTAACATCATGTGGATGGCCCGGTGCCTATGTCAAAATATGCCGGCTCCAAGCTAACAGATATGAGTTAAAAAAGCATAATGTACAGGGAGGAGCATAAACCTTTGGAAGAAATTGAAGTTCCTCCAGGTTTCTACATTAGGAAAGAACTTCATGACTCTGTAACATATATGTAATTCAGCATCTTACATCTCAACTACAATTTCTTTGCACGGACAAACACTGGTCAGATCTGCTACGATAGGACAAATAGGTTTGAACACTGCTTAAAGCTTACAGTAATAAGTCTAAATATATCACGATGATGCGTTAATACACTCTGTGAGCCTCGTGTTATTGCAGAATGTTGGCACGTCCACATCACTGCGCACAATAATCTGCATCATAACACCGAAACGGAGATTATTTCTGCGGAAATACCTACAGAGAGCACCATCTGATCATAATTATAGCCAGCTCCGCTGATCACAGTCAGACGTGCCGGCCAAGAGAATAGGAATTCTGGAATTTCTTTAGATTCCGCCATCACAAGCTGCTTTCGAGACCTCATCGCCTATATAGACAGGTCTCAGGTTTGATTGATGTTTAGATTCAACAGGGCTGGCGGTAACCATGCCTCGGTGTGTGTAGTGAAACTGAACTCAATTATTAATTGCATTTGGTTAATTAAGTAACTAAGGGGGCACTTCATTTTTCACTTAGGGTCAGGTAGAGTTGGACAGATTTTTTTTTTTTCCGTCATGAAGTCACCATTTAAAAACCGCATTTTGTGTTTACTCGGGTTATCTTTGATATTAAAAATGAGTTGGATGAGTTGGAATAAGCAAAAATAGAAGAAATGGGAAAGGCATTGTATGTACGTATTATAGCAAGCTCTGCTGCACAATGTCAGATGTGCCGGCGTGTGCCGTGGAGAGACTGAGAAAACGGAAATGTAACAAGTTTAATGAGGTGTGAGACGGAGCGGCATCTTCTGCTGCAATGTGATTATCGTTATGCATGCTAATAAACTCACTCTAGATCCGCCGCGTTTCTGCGAACTTTGGTTTATTCGTGTATGTCATGTATGGATCTGCCATTAGAAGCAGCTGTGGCGCAGAGGTATATACGGTGAAGGGAATCCCGACAAATGACCATCACTGCCTCCGAATGACACATTTACCAAGATACACAACTGATACAGACTGATCCCCGAACGATTCAGCAGGCCCCTTGGCTAATGGCATGATGGCCTTGTAAAGAATTAACCAATCTTTAAAGATGTAACCTATTATATAAGATGATCGACCAATAAGGCCAATCATTATAGAAGCACTGACCTGGTGTAAAGACAGGCTAAGGAAAGAACGATGTAACAAAGTATTCACAAATCTCATATGGAAAAGCCTGCATTAGAGGACTACATAGCTTTCCATGGGAGGCATAAATCAGATACGGATCATTGTGCATTAAGAGAATACTGAGCTACCAGCTGTCCTTTAACGTGATCTTCTGATGCCAAACTAGTAGGGCTCCAGTTAAGCATCAAGTATCGATCAATAGATATCTATGGAAATACGATTTTTCAGCAAACTGTATTGAAATGCTGACAAACACTTGCATTGTGGAATCATGTGCTGCCTGCAAGCAAATCTCTCGTAGGTAACTATAAAATCTGTAGCTTTGGATGTATATCGGAATCTGCAAAATCAAATTAATTAAATATAAAACCACAGTTGCTGGAAATCTTGCTGTTACAGATCACGTTTTGTCTGAGACTTTTGACTTGATATCCATATTTCCAGTTGGAAAACTGGAAACGCTTTAGGATGACTTACTGTATATATAAGAGTGCGCAGCAGCCAATTCAATGTAGAATATGTATATATATATATATATATATATATATATATATATATATATATACAACACAAGACACATTACCTTCCAAGAAGTTTGGGGTCACTTTGTAAATATCACCCCCATCACTCCTGTGTTTCCAATGGCCCTTTATCATCCCATCACTCCTGTTTATGGCCCTTTATCAACTCCCATCACTCCTGTGCTTCCAATGGCCCTTTATCACTCCATCATCCTGTGTTCCAATGGCTCTTTATCACTCCCATCCCTCCTGTGTTCCAATGGCCCTTTATCACTCCCATCACTCCTGTGTTCCATGCCCTTTATCACTCCCATCACTCCTGTGTTCCAATGGCCCTTTAATCACTCCCATCATCCTGTGTTCCAATGGCTCTTTATCACTCCCATCACTCCTGGGTTCCAATGGCACGTTGTTTTCGCTGATCCAGTTTAAAAGGCTAACTGATCGTTGTACATTTAACAGGAGCAGTCCACTGGTAGCTATGGCAATTGCTCTTTACATATTGTGTTTTACTCAAGACTACATTCTACGAACACAATCATTCTCTTCCTATGCAGCACGTCAATGAGTTTGCATTAATTATTGCTCTCACAAAATTGTTATTTTGATAAATATTCTTTTATTAACCATACCTGCCCCATAGATGACTGAGTAGGCTACACGTTTCGCTTGCTCCCTGTCTGAATGTGTTACATCCTTAGCCGATACATCTTTCCTGTGCAAAATCATATAATATATCAGAACACATATATATAAAACATTTTTATTCATTACTTGATATGTTTACTACAAGAACACTTTGGGTTGTCTACTTTTCAGAAATGTATACTTTTGTATGGCGTTTTTGTCCCAGCGGCTGCTAATGCTTTCTACGACTGTCATCTTCATTAATCACTCCATGGGTATGATGTGTGATTTAACATCGCCTAATGATCACAATAATATTTAGGAAGCAGAGATTTGGGAGTCTGACGGCCCTATAGACAATTTAGTCAAATTTCACACTTTGAAATTATAAACCTGTTTCTCCTGGTTTATTACTATCAGATTCGTCCACAATTCTTTTGCAGATCATACCAAGTTATGTTAAGTTCCTAGATTTTTTTGAGCTATGTCAAACATTTCTGATAAACAAACCACCCAAGGGAAGCTGATCCTATTGAGATGTGGAGTGCTTGCAGCGAATGCCCACAGGGGACCCTCTTAGATCCCCACACGGGGGTTTCAGCACGGAAGCTGACGGAGGGTAAGTATCGTGAACACATCTTCTGCACGACAAATAGCTTTAAGGATTTTTCACTTCTTTTTTTTTGAAAAGTACAATTAAATGCCCTTTATATTACACTGGGATGAAAGTTTTTTTGTCCCAGATCCCTGGTGACACGATTTGGATGAGACATACGTTCCTTACATTTCAAGAGCAATTTGGTGACATTTTAGTCGGCGAGCCTCCACATTTTTGCGTCCAACACATTTATTCTGGAAGAAACATTTACATAATACGTATCGGCTGGACTGACAGAACTGATTTAACTATTCAGAGTAAATATTTAATAAACAACAAGAAGAGTCTCAGCAGATGATGGATGGAATTAAATTACAAATTGCTAAATTCTTACTGAAATGCAGCGAAGGCTGAATAAATAAAATCAATATTTTAGCTCAGACAGAACTAAACACATCTCTCTCTTCCAGTTTCTCTTCCGTTCATTACAGTTAATAAGAAGCCTCTACATCTCAGTTAGGAGTTTTGTCACGGTTGGCTTAGGGGTTTTTCAGAATAATATCAAGACATTCTGTCGTCTGTAACCACATACCTTGATTTTTTATATGGGTCAGTAAATTGAGCTCATTATAGCAGAAATATTTTTAGTTGGCATTCTTATCAAATAAGACAGTAGCCCAAATCAAAATGAAATTGTTAACAGATTAACACTTAATACTAACCTGGTTCTCAAACAACTAAGTAGCTACTAGAAGGTGTTTGGATTTTCATGAGTAGGAAATATGCAAATGCAAGAATATGCAGTAAAGAATATTTGAGTAAATTATATATGGTTATATATGGATGTTATGTGTATTTAATACTACTATATATTTGAAAAAAAAGATCTACTAATTAATTTTGCTTGATCTGTACCAAAAATATTAGGAGAAGTAAAAGTTTGCTGCCATAGGGCAATCTCCTGGAGCATTCATAAGTTAATTTCTGAGTAACCGAGGCGCTGTCAAAAGGTTCTTACTATGAAGTTATCTTGCTCTTCCTTTGCTTCTCAAAAGAAACCGTGATCTGGTCCGTAAGTAATTGCAGAGTCTACTGTTAAGAAACATTCTCAGAACGTCAAAGAATTCTCTACGTACCACTGGGAAGCAAGTTTTGTAAACACATCAGTAGAGTCATTCTCTTGAAACAATCTTAATAGTTCTTGGTCGGATGAAAAGTGCGCGATTATCCGAAGTTCTATTTGTGAGAAATCTAAAATAAACAAATATAAATAACACACATTTGAAAACGTTACAGCTCTCGATCTATGTATAGCAAACATTCGGTAAAACTGTATTAGTTCTATATTGTCAATAAGTGCGTTTTGTTAAGTTATGTTTGTGCCTTCTCCAAACCTTCTATATATTTGGATGCTGATGGCTCAAATGTGGTTCCGTTTGCATTTACTTGATCATGCTTATCAAGTGAACTAGTGAACTAGTCAACTAGTCTACATCAATGAACAGTAATACAAAGCTGACTGAGTTACACTCTTTTTTGTACAGAAATATATCCAAAAAGGCTAATATGAGCGGGGCCCTCCTGAATGTTTGTTTCTGTAATTCTATTGTTATGTGATGCATTAGTTGTTATGTTATATTTATCCACTGTGGTTTATGATGGTGCTATATACAGCAATAAATAACAATAATAATCATTATAATAATAATAATAAAAGAACGATCCACTTTGAGAAAATAATATCTCCAAGTTGTAAGTGAGAGCGGATGCAGGACCGGGCTCCCTCTTGTGGTCACCAATCACCCATAGTGGTGCTAGGAGCAAAGTGAAAGGTTATATCCCTTAATTTAATTTACAAATCTCGCCACAAGTGCCAAGTCAGAAAATGTAATCCATGATAAAACAAATAAAATCTACAGGCACCCTGATAAAATTCAAACATGTCTACATTTAATTAATTTAACAAACCAACATAGTAAAGGAGTAAGTCATCTGGCTATAAGTTGCACTATTATTATTATTTTTTGGTTTATATAGCGCCATCGTATTCCACAGGGTAATCAGGATATAACAACTAGTACATCACACTGTGCAATGTAGCCTCAGAGAACCATATGGTTTGGAGAGAACTTCATGAAAGAGATAGCCACAGATATTCAGGAGAAACGTCGCTTGGACAACTCCAAGAAGTACTGAAATACATGGAACTTGACACTTACTTGTTTGAGGATGTTTTAAGGTCAAATCCGAACAGAATAAGTGTTGTTTAGAAATTAATTAAAATTATACATGAATACAGGATGGTTTCCCAATCAGGACACGTTAATCAATATATGTTTGGAATTGTTTCCCATATATACTAGCTTTATATTTTATTTTGTAAAAACAAAGTATGTCATGAGTGCTTTTAATAAATTAATGTAGTTATGCTAAAAGCTGTGACTGTGACAGTTCAAATTCAGTGTACTTTCTATAGACAAAGTCAGAAGACAATGGTTTCCGGGAACCTAACAACTTCTACGGACTTAAATGTAAGCAGACAACGCAATAAAGAGTTGGAAAAGCGAGCAGGGTGCTGGGCTGTATAGCGAGAGGCGTTAGTAGCAGGAAGGCGGCGCTGGATCTATCACTATACAGATCTCTGGACAGACCTCATCTACAGGATTATGTACAGTTCTGAATGGTTCTTCTGCATTTCTAGGAGTCTGTGTGCCAACGTCACTCACCTGCTGCGAGGAACGCACTACCTGTGCCAGATGTAAACATGGACCTCGGGTTTATAGTTATACTTTCTCTCTCTTTCCCTGGAATTGACATGAATTTTTCAGATCAATTACTTCACCATTTTGCTGTTCTCATTTTCTTTTCTAAATGCAGTTATGTACAACATATTTTGCAAAGTACGTAATTTTCATTTATAAATTATTTTACCCTTTACTAAACGTGTGAATTCCGATTTATACAAACTTTATTTTTATGAATCTCCGTATGGACCCCCAATGAAAAACAAGAAAAACCTCTGAATATACAACGACCAGCTATAACATTATGACCACCTGCCTAATATTGTGTAGGTCCCCTACCTGACCTGTCGAGGTATGGACTCCAAAGACCTTAGCAGCAGATCCTTTAAGTCCTGTAGGTTGTGAGATGGGGTGAGATGGACCACTTTTGATAGATATTAACCACTGCACTGGCAAGAGTCTGGAACCCCCCACAAGAGCTGCAGTTTTGGAGATGCTCTGACCCAATCGTCTCACCATGACAATCGGGCACTCGTCAAAGTCGCTCAAATCCTTACGCTTGCCCATTTTTCCTGCTTATAACACATCAACCTTGTGGATGAAATGTTCCCTTGCTGTCTGATATATCCAACCCGCTGACAGTGGTCATAATGTTATGGGTGATCGAATTTTGGTTTTAAAATGAAGAAAAAAACAAGAACTTCCAAACTTTACGGTCAGGAAACAAAATTTGTTGCCTAAAAACTAAAACAAACATTTGCTTGCAGTGCGCAAGTCTACCCTTTATATTTTCATGACATACTTTCTAAATGTTCATGTAGAATATCATAGTTTAATATCACAATCTTTTCACCTTGGATATACTGAGGTTTTAAAATCTGAACTGGGAGCTTTGGCACACCCTGGATATTCTGAAGGAAAAAAAATGTGTTAAATAGAATCTTAGTAAAACTAAAGCCAAACAGAATACAAATTAAATGGATTACATCTTACCTTTTCGTACTGATAACATAAATGGGAAGTAACCAGAACCTGCCTTTCACTATTCTTACAAGAAATCGTATTTGCTATATAAAGAATAGATATATAGATAGATAATAATAGACACGCCAGGCTTTCTAAAAGAAAGACTGTGCACCCCGAGAAAAAAAACATGATATTGTAACAATAGCAAAATGAAAATGAAGTGTGTGCTAGCAAATTATTATTATCTTCTATTTATATAGCGCCAACAATTTACGTAGCGCTTTATACAATACATATATTCAAGGGGTTTGACAAGACAAGAATAGACAGGCTAACACTAACTGATTAGGTGGAGAGAGTACGGCTCGCAAGCTTACAATCTTGAGGTGAAGCTATGTCCAGAACACCTAAATGTTAAATAAATGTTAATTAATGCTGAGCTCCAAAATAACGCTCAATAATGTACTTCCCAAGGTTTTATTTAACCCAATCATATGTAAAGGAAAATGCATACGAAAACCGTAGTGTACACACATCGGAGGTATGGATTTCTCATGGGTGCAGATATGGCGTATTCTCTATTCTCCCATATTGTTGGCTGTATCTCAAACCTGCTGTTGCTTTTAACACTTTTTGGTATGCTTCATTAACACAAGAACCACAAACTTAGTAACTATAGATTGTTATATCTAAAAAAAGAAACAAATCTTACAGGATGCTTTGCTGACAGTCTGCCGCTAACTGTTCCTGTTTGGTTCCAGGTAGAAGACACATAACCCTAATTAAAAACACAAGCTAATTAATTTCATATAAAGGAAAGTCTATAAAATGGACGAAATTTAGACTCATGGTAAGTAGATAAAATAAACAAGCTCAACAGGAAAAAACCCTGGTAAATAGTGACTTATTTTTACAAAGACGAGGATACTATTACCAATTACCAATAATTATCTATTATCTTTTCAAAGACCTACAAAACTTCTGCTATTGGTTTACAGCCCCTAAAACTTCAGAGCAAGTCAAAATGTTATTAAATGTTTTCAAGAAAACTACTGGTAGCAAGTATTACAGTGTGTGTGCAGCTTCCGAAATATTATTATAACGTACGTTGGTTTGCAAATGGCTCAGAAAAAACAACCACATCCTTTTATTCTCCTTAATGTTCTGCCAAAAAAGTGTCTTTTAGCAAGATCTTCATATTTAATAAGAACCCAAGACAAAAACTGCTCTATTTACCATGTATAGGTTGTTTGCTTGTTTTTATTTGGAGAAGGCTATAAATTATATTATCTGACATCCTTAGCTTAAGAACTATTTTTTGGTGTCAAATCAGGATTGCTGTAAAAATTCTAGGTTTTTTTCCTAATTAAAGTAAAATCATTCTAAGGAAAATTTAGAATGGTGACTCCTCAATCAGCATGCTAATTATTTTACTGGAACTCACTCATGGGCTGGGGCTAAACCCCATTGCTTGTATGCATTTGAATACATCTTCCCACTCAAATAGTGTTTTATTGACCAAAACTCCAATACAACCTTAGTCATACAAGATAAAAGTCCATCCAGAAACGTTGATTTTATTTTTTGCATCTAAAATGGAAAAAGACAAACAATTTAGGATAACTAACCTGTCTATGATGTATTACCATTAAATCTGTGGCAAGTATAAATTCAAAGATACTTTTTTCCATACACATTTGAATATGTAGCACTCGTTTCCATTATTTTAACTATAAATTATTGTATACTTTCTAATCCCACACAAATTGTAGATTTTTAGAAACAGGGAGGAACCGTCCCATCCCAGATTATTATGGATGATAATTCTTACAAACATGCATAATATATTATATGGTTTTATCTCAGATGTGATGGTTTCTCTTAATATATTTTAAATATATATTCTGCTAAGATATTTTTTACTGAATAAACACATTTGCTGTTTGGGGGTTCTAAACTTCAGTCCTTTAATGGCAAAATGTTCCATCTGAATAAAAATAACTGTTGAAATGAGATCTGTTCACATTCCTCAAAGCCATGTTGAACATGTAAGCTATTTTCAGTCCCGGCCAACTAAATATAACACTTATATTTTCTCATACTCAAAGAGTTACCTGTCTGAATTCTAAAATAATCTTGGGAAGTGGATGCAGTTCTTGAATCTGGTGCAACTGAAATATTAATAGAAAAATAGAAAAATAAAACTTCTTTAATCTGAAACATAAACTTATTTAGTAACTTACATTTTCAGACAAAGTAGGGCTTAACTGGTAAAGGTAAGAATGAAGCTAAAACCATTTAGATCCAATAGACCAAATAGATCATTCATTTATAAATTGTTTTCGTCAAACTTAATTTCATCCTTCTGCTGGAAAACCAGCGCGTCCTTGGGGCAAACATATCCCATAAACACACTGATATTGCACTCTCTATTAAACTCTGCTCTAGTGAAAAAAAATTGTGGGGGTTATTCACTAAAGCTAGAGTTGGCAGGAGAGTTGTGGTTTCAACCTCACAACAGATTATAAAGTCCATCCCGAATAAGACTCTACTGGAGGAAGGGCTTGGCTGGCCCTGTATAATGTATAATTCTTACCACACTTTCTGCTGTTGATGGGAAGTGGCGCAGTTTGGCTTTACATTGTAGATGCAAGCGAAGTTTGGCAAAAAGGATCTAAACAAGAAACAGTCATTTTTACTTTAAAACACACTGTACACTCCCCACTTCTACTGTCATATCTTCTTTTTAAGGTTTTTAGTTGTTTTTTTTTACTGAATTCTGTAAATTAAACTTAAGGGTCCTGCTTCAGTAAAAACAGATTATGCAGCTACTTTGATACCACAATTTCAAAGGTGATGAAGGGCCAATATAAATGTGACATTTATTACACATAAAGTAAGAGATTTGTCCTTAAATAAGGAGACGGTAAATAATTGTATTAAATGATCGTTTTTATTACTTACATTAAAGAGGAGGTCTAAATAAATATTTTCGCTTAGGGTCCATTAAAAACTAGAACGTCTACCTATTATACTCTTGTCCTCAAAGCATAGTTTTTGTTGACCATATTCAATATGGAATAAGTGCTTTGTTATTCTCAAAGGGTTTGGGTCTCAGATGTCTCTTTTTCAGATGGAACTCACCTCCCTGAGCTCTTTAGCACTGGTTAATCGGAATCTCTCTCCTGCTGCATGATGTGCTTCTTGCTCTAGCTCTTTAAGATAGGCCTGTAAAAAATGGAAATTCAGCATTATCGAAAGAATGCCCAATTCTTAATCCAGTGCACCCCTGCCATGCTATTATGTGTACATGATAATAGAAATAAGATCGAAATATGTGTATACAGACCACATTTTCTTTTAAAAAAACATTTGTAAGCATTCATTAGTATTATTTTTTTAATTTTGTGGTGTAGACTACTTACAAATAAATGTAAAAACTACCCCTAAAAGTTCTGAAGTTTTCGTTAGCTCATCTTGATTGACTTGTATTCTGTGGCTCTCCATTACTGGGAAAACAAATGACAGAACAACATAAATCAGAAATTAATGATGAATTCATGCTCAATAGGTTCCAACCAAGATGTCAATCATGACAGAAAATATATGCTCATTTTGTGTACAAACACCCAAGTAGTAGATATATTTACTTGATATATTTGTAACAGTAAGTGACATATTTGATATCCTTATTTTCAGGTCTCGGTCTACATTCACATTTTGGTTTGCGCCAAGGACATTCATTATACTAGACATTTGTGCCACAATGCCTCTAATACACCACTAATATTGTAAATTTAAATGGACGTAACCGTCTCCATGAAAAAACAAATTAAAAAAGATGTGTTAAAGGCATAGAAAAACAGACTTACCAGCAAGAATTGAAATAAGTGGTAGTTCTATGGAACAGAAAAGGCTCCATAATCCTTCTTCCTACAGAGTAGTAACAATGCACTGTTAGTACCTGATGCTTTGTATAATAACCATCTTAATGTTCTCGAAGGTCTGCAGTATGATATGAAATGTCCTGTAACTTTGCTGCTTCTAATAAGAGTGGTAACTTGGGCTCTTGGCGCATGGGGCAGCATCTGAGGGCCCCTAGCACCAACCCCCCCCCCCGTCGACATACCGCTAGGCCAGTGCTGCGGTGTCACGCATCCTCAGGCGCGACACACTGACTCTGAACATCATATGATGTCATTTCCTGATGCTCAGAAATAGAGTGAGGTGTAGTGTGTGTCCCACTGGTGTGGGATGGGCATAGGGGGTGCTTATGGAAGGGGAAATGGGGGCCCAGGCGTTGAGCATGTACTGGACCCCAATAATTTTTGATGGTAGCCATGATAAAAACAACAGAGAAAGAAGAGTTTTTATTTTCTATGGCAACGGCCAATCAGTGCCTGCTTTTCTGTCAAATGCCGATTATATATGAGGCAACAGTTTACATGATTAAAGAAGATTTGGAGCATTCAACAGTCTACAAGTAATATTTCGAATGCTACATTGTGTCCTAAAAATGTTTCCTTAGCAGAGTATGTGGAACAGCACCATTAAAGGTAAATCAATATTTTACAAGGAAAAAAGAGCATTGTTTACAGTATACAGTCATTGATGCTCTCACCTGGAGCTTAGATTGCATATTTTTCATTAGAGCAAACAAGACAGTTAATTGGTGGCCAATTTTGTGGTTCTGTAAGACAAGTATAACTTGTATCATCAGATCTCATCTCAACAAACAATTCTGTGGTTATGTTTCTAACACAGGAGAGTCAAGACTCATTATTTGGATAAAAAAGGGATAACTAGAGGTAAAATAGCTGAATTTAACTACATAATTGTCGATCTGTTAAGTTAAATTGGCCAAATTGGGACTTTGACCAAAGTATCAACTACATTACATACTTGGAGAACTCCTACTTCATTTATAAATGCATTAAGGCTCATGGTTGTTAAATGAACATAATACATGACTATGACAAAGTGTTGGTAGGATGAAGAATGAAAGTGTTTATTGTTCCATTTCTCCCAATGTATTATGTTCATGTATGTGCTTCTACCGGTAATTAACGATTAATTAATAGAGTTGTGGATTCAATGAAGGCTTCACGTGGCTATCTGGTATTTTTATCGTCGGCAGAGTGTTGGTTCTCCTCCATGCTTTTAACAAATGTCTCTTCAGTAGAAACGTTTTACCGCATAATTCCTTCTGTGATCTGGCAATTTTTGTATTGCTTTTATTGGAAACACCTATTAGTAAAAGCTGTTTAATTACAATTTATTAAGCCTACAGTACTCAGTTAGAACAGCCTATTAGATTTTTTTATGATTCCTGTTAAATCTCCTTTTTAAATCTGTTTGCTCGTAAATAGCATGAAAAGCAGCAGGCAGCTGTAGGGGAATTACTGTCTTCAGCAAATGAAAAGGGGAAAAACCACAACTTTCAACTATAATTGCGATCAATATAAGTGTGTTTTGCATATTTTGGTAAATTAGAGACTTGTGATGACTTGTGCACATTTAATTTGTGATGTTTTATCACTGGTACACCATCTGGTAGTATCAATAACAAGTACACTAACAGAGGAACCTGAGGCATTGCTGGCAGAGTTAAGGTTCAGTTCTCCACAATATTTGTTCACTAATTCTTCAAAGGATGGATTGGAGTCTGATTGGTTTAAGAGCCATGCGGCTATCCTTGGATCAAAGACCACGCTCTTTAAAACTGAAAAGACAGAACATTCATCATTACATTGGTGTATTTACAAGACTTGTGCCAACATATAAAAAAACGAACACATTTTTGTTTACTTTTCGGCCCTGTCCTTTCGGATTGGACTTTTTACATTCAGAAACAAAGTTTGTTACCAACCCTTATTCCGTCACTCATGCCCTTTCACATTCTCATTAACTCTCTTATGTTATCATGCCTGCCTTCTGACCTCTGGCTTGTATATACCATTGAAGCCGCTTGCTGTCCACCTTCTGACCTACCGACCACGCTCTATCAGGGTCCTCATGCCATCGCTTCTACACAAGTGAATTCTGATCCTACCCAACAATCTGCACTGATCATTCGGGTCAGTGGTGTCTGCAAGATGGTCTAATCGTCTACTAGCTCCATCCACAAACTTCCAGGGGGTGACCAAAGTTGTGGGTGGCTGCTGGGAAGGAGAGGGGTTAAGGTATGATGGAGAATCTTATCCATGATGCTATCTATTTTATTTTTTAAATAGCTTGCAAGATCTGGGGCAGATAAGTTGGAAGAGGAGGAAGGGGTGGGGGGGGTAATGAGGGTGTTAAAAGTGGAAAACTGATATTTGGGGTTGCAAGAAAGAAGTCCCATGACTGAGGTAGAAAGTGTAGAACAGTAAGAGCAACCTCATCTACGACTGTGGCTAGCATTTGGTTGTTCTGTGAGAGGAGGAGGTAGATCTCTTGGGAAGGAGAGGTAGTAGTGTGTTACGGAGGTGGTAAGCAAGACTGAAAAGGGTGTTTGGAAACTGGAAGACAAGACAGAGACGGGAGAATAACAGGTCAATTACAGTGTATGGCAAAGGCTTTCTGCTGTGAGAGAATATGATGGCAGATAAGAACCATTCAGCCCATCTAGTCTGCTAATTTTCCTTGAGTAAAGATAAAAGGTAGAATTATGCCTATTCCATTACTGTATTAGCCTCTACTACTTCTGATGGGAGGCTGTTC
The DNA here is from genome assembly GCA_009364415.1 of Spea multiplicata. NCBI lineage: Eukaryota > Metazoa > Chordata > Amphibia > Anura > Pelobatidae > Spea > Spea multiplicata. The sequence continues at coordinate 68,487 of VKOC01001541.1, read as the reverse complement.
CATTTATCTTCCACCCTTGCAGTAAAGTTCCTTTACATGACATCGAAACCTCGAACCCCACTACCCTTAGGCCATGATCTTTTATTCTAACCTTTCCCTTTGCTATGTTTCTATAACATCTCCTCTGTTTTCTTTCCTCCAAGTTTCACATATTAAGATCTCTTACTAATAATTTGTATCCTGCAAACCATTCTCCATTTTGGTGGGCTGATCCAGAGCCTCACCTTGGGATGGGCACTCACACTCACAGACACTCACACCAACACAACTAGACACTCAGCACTAACACACACAGCTACTTGACACTAGCATACACACCCAGACACCTACACAGACATACCCATATACTCAAACTAACACAACCAGTAACACACATACTAACATACCCAAAGACACGTGTTCACACACTAACACACCCAGACACACACGCACACACATAGTAACATACCCAAAGACACGTGTTCACACACTAACACACCCAGACACACACGCACACACATATTAACATACCCAAAGACACGTGTTCACACACTAAAAAACCGACAAGACACGTATACCCAGACACCCAATTTTAGCAAATAGACGCTAACATACATACCTAGACACACACATGCATTCTCAGGCAGGCACACACACACCGATACCCAGACACACACACACACACACGTTCTCAGGCACACATTAACATGCATACCCTGGCAGACGCAAACTAACATGCATACCCCATGCATGTAAACAGAAGCGTGATTCTTGCACAAGGAGCATGCATTCCTGTGGGCACAGAAGAAGGAGTAGTGGGATTGCAATGGATGGTGTGAGGATGGAGGCACTGCGGTTCTTAGGGTTTTAAAAACACTGTATGCACAAGAGCAGGTAGGAAAGGGGTGACTTCACTGTATTCTTGCTGAGATGCCATATATACAACTGCCATTAAAAAACTGCAGGGATTTGGCACAAAATAGGTTTACTGGTTATTGTAAAAAAAGATTTACTTGTTTACCTCTTTTCCAGCTAATATTCCTCTCACAAAGGACTGTTCGCAGAAAGTCTTTGGCATTAAAACAAATCACAGGTTTGCTACTTTGTAAGATGGACAGGAGCAATTTTCTAAAAAACAGGTTTACAAACCTGAAATATTACATCTTGAATAATACATATAACATGTATATATATATATATTCCTTTTACATCTCTTGCTGCAGCTATATTGTATCACTCACTTAATCGCTTTTATAACACTATGCTCCAGAATAATTGGAAATTGCCATGCAAGTGTGTACATTTTTAGAGTAGTAATATGTAGCATAACCCAAAATTAATTTTAACGTACAGTAACCAATTACAACATCAATTCACCTGTAAAAATTGTGCTGAGCTTCATCCTTTTTCCAAAACAGATTATCACCTGTAGCCATGTATACATATTTCTCTTCTTCAATATTTTCAAAGTTTTCAATATTATTTGAATTAAAACATGAAAGCTTGCCTTGTCTTTTAATCATCAGAATGATTCCTTTAACTGGCAAAGCTACATCCTGAAAGAAAGAAAAAAAGCATTTACAAATAGGAGTGCAGCGTCAACCTCCCTTTCCCTTCTACATCCTTCACAGACATGCATCACGTAGAAGGGAAGTTTGGAATTATTTAGTGGTGTTACTTTCTAAAAAGGTGTTTCACTGGGTTACACTAATTTGATGTGATGTTTGGTGGATACTTTGAGATGTTCTGTCCAAGCTTTTTTGAAAAAGCACAAAGAAACTGGCACCTGGCTGACGCAGTGGGCCAAGTGCCAGTTTCTGGTGCACCCATCTACCAGGTCCAGGTCCTGGTGCACCCATCTACTGTCCGGAGAAGTCCGGTCAGAAGTGGTCTTCATGTACAACTTACGGCCAAAATGCCATTCTTTCCAACTGGAAACAAGACCAAGTGACTCAACTATTCACAGAAACACAGGAACTGGGGGGCAGAAAAATGGCAGCAGGTGCTCTGGACTGACGAGTTCTTCACTGTTGAAGAAGGCAGTTTGTTCGCCGAATGGGCTGGAGAACGGTAAAAGAATGAGTGTTTGCCGGCAACATTGAAGCAAGGTTCTTTGCAAGTTTGGGGCTGCATTTCTGCTTGGAGTTGGGGACTTGGTCATAATTAATGGTCTCCTTAATGCTGAGAAGTATAGGCAGATACTTATCCGTCATGCAATAATATCAAGGAGGCATCTGATTGGCCCCAAATTTATTCTGCAGCATCACAATGACCCCAAACATACAGCTGAGATTATGAAGAACTACCTCCAGCATAAGAAAGAACAAGGAGTCCTGGGAGTGACGGTGTGGCCCCTGCAGATCTCAACATTGAGTCTGTCTGAGGTTACATGAAGAGAGAGAAAGCGATGAGGGGCATAAATCCACACAACAACTATGTTGAGTTCTCCAAGATGTTTGGAACAACCTACCTGCCGGTGTGCAAGTCAACCTAGAAGAATTGATGCTGCATTAAAGGCAAAGGCGGTCACACAAAATATTGATTTGATTTAGATTTTTTATGATAAAATGAAGCTATTTACATCCATATTTTTGAGAGCATTTTTACTTTACTTTTTTCCTCACCTGCCAATTCTGTCCATTAAAATACCTTCCAACGGATCAGAAATACAGCACAGAAGTCGTGAATGACTATTGTAGCTGAAAACTGCTGAAATTTATAACATAAGCAGCCTGGCATTGACCAATATAATATCTCTGATAATTATATAGGTATATATAATTATAATTAGCATATCTGCAAGTATGAAAAACAGTGGACAGCATCTTTTTATTGATATCAACACAAGAAATACTTACCTTGCTGGCACTGAGCTGTGTTGACCCATCTTGAAATACAATTGTTAATATAAAAGCAGAGGCCTGTTTGAAGTCCTCTAGTACTTTGCCTTGTTGCTCTTCATCTACAGACCCGATGTTGTGTATTTCTGGATCAGCGTTACCAACAATTTCACTGCGAAAGTTACTTTCCGGAAAGCAACGTTTTGGCTTTTGTGAAGCGGGATGCCGCTTTTGTACGTAGTTGTATCCCTTTTCAGAATTATCTGATGAAAAACAAGTATGTTCCTGGAATTCTCTGGCTGAAATTTTAATGGCTGAACTGATACCAACCACAGGGGTCACTTCTTTTTCCCATGTCCTTTTTTCTGTTAAGGTGAATTCTTTGGGTGCCAAAATATTTGAGGTGATCTTTTTCCCCAGCAATGTATCGATACCCTCCTATAAAAGACACGCATTTATTAATTATATACTAGTAATACTGTGGCAGAACACAATTATGTTGAATTTCAGAAACAGACGTCAATAGAAAGAATTTTTTTTTTGATGCCAGCCTTAGGGCTAGAGTCTAAATGGCACGCTTTTGCCTTGACATTTGTCCTTTTTCCTTTTATTTCAACACTTTTGAGAGCACATTCACTAACGCTGGATACCCAAAGGGGCTTCTCTCGAAGACTTCAGTGGTTCCTTTCTTTGGAGGGGAGCCAAGAAGATTCATGGCCGGGGACGGAAGGAAAGAGCTGTGTGTTTAGGGTGTATGTGCCCCAGGAAGATGAAGATTAAGGGTCCGGTGATTAATTGGCCCTTAAAGGATGCTTTTTTGGCACTGCATCTCAGGCAGAGTAAGAAAGCTGGATAAACATAACATCAGCGATGTGCTATCTTTTCTATTCATTGTATATTTTTTCTTATGACAAATAACCCAAAAACAAAAAGATAATTCCTACTGCAAATAATACAAAAAAGGAAAGTATACAATATTTGTATGCCAGTTAGTATGGTGGCTGCCGGCTCTTTTCTTTTACCCTCTAGCCAGGATCCATCAGTACCAACAGCACACTAGCCCAATAGACAGGACAAAACGCCACCAAATTGAATGGAGAAGGACCAGGCATTGCTTCCTAGACCTAAGATCATGAACAGTCATATATTTAGTATAGATGGCCCTTTAAAAATGTTATGTTAAATAGTAGTATTGTATAGTAAAGAATGCTGTGCTCATAGACCTGGTTTATAAACAGATGTGTCAACCCCGGGCAAGGAGATAATTAAAAGCCAGGCTGGTGGTTGAAACATTTAAAAAAAGTAAATATTTCTAAACCAGAACAAAGCCAAAATCTTTCATTCTAGACACGCATCTCATTATCAAGTGTTTGTAAATTATATTTGTGTAATCTCTTAATATTTTATTCATGATAGAACCGTTCAAATACATAAAGGGGTTCAATAAAGCATAGGAGAGAAGCATACTTATATTTCAAAACAGTTCAGACGGTCTACTAAAACGGTAAACATTTTGCAGAATACAAATTAACAGAAAAGACTAAGAGATCTCAATATGTACGGCTTAGAGGAAAGAAGAGAAAGGGGGGTGGTGATAGAAACATTTAAATACTTAAAGGCATTTAGTACACAAGGAAAGCTTATGGAAAGAGAAATGTCATCATCTAAAACTAGAGGCTTATGTGTAATGTAAGAAGGTGGTAGATAAATGGATCAGCATCCCAGCAGAAATGGTAGAGGCTAATACAGTCGAAAAATGTAAAAATGCATCGGATAGGCATAAAGAGGCCCTCAATCTAACTCAAGATCAAGGACTTTACATCAGGAAAAATGGGCAGACTAAAAGGGCTGAACGGTTCTTGTCTTTGTTCTATCAGTATTACTCTTCTGAGAGTATGGAATATCTCTCTAGCAGATGGGGTACAGATCAATACAGTAAGGAATGCAGTGAGGCGTGAGACAAATATAATGCTATTGGGTGCAATCAAATCCACATTTCTGCTGAGTGACAAGCTTTGAATACCGTAGTTCCTAAGAGGTCATTTGGTTCACTTCAGCAGGAATTGCCTTTTAAAAATACCTAAAAGAAAATCTACATGATCAACCGTATAGCCCGACCGACTTAAAATAAATGTTACAGCCGACTATGGTCCAGGAAATTTACTTAAGCAAAATATCAAACTAGGCAGCTGATGAAAGGTTAGCTGCGGGGGTTTCATCGCGTTTTACTGCCGCTGATATACAGCCACTATAGCTTCTGCTTCTTTTTTCAGAAATGAAACTATAACTTGCAGATTTACAAAGCTGCAACGAATTATGTTGTAGTGTTTCAGAAACCTGTTACGTCCTAAGCAAAGATCGCATTGATTGCGAGTAGGGCTCTCTTCTCCTTCTCTAATGATACAACATATATATATATTGATTTTAATTTGCTATTTTTCTTTGATTTTAATAGTGCAAAGGATTCTGTCTATAAAATGCAGTGTGATACTACCTTGAAACCAGGGGGAATTGGGCAATGCTAGAAGAATTTATGTGACACTTCTGTAAGCCAGCGCTTGTATTAGGCGCCATATTCATCAGAATAACGATTTTATAATATAAGTCAGGAGGACAGCAGACTGAAACAGCTTGGCACCACAGGAGCCCCCATCTGTTCTGTAATACAGAAGCAACATCATCTCTGTAGGTAAAGTGTCTTTATTTCACTGCTATTAATGTAGGAGTATAAGGAAAGGGTGTTTTTATTCTTTAAATGTTTAACTTTTATTGTGAGAGCGTTAATATATGCTAATATATTCTAGAACTACATGGAATACCAAGCTGTTTCTTTAGTGTGAAATTGTAACTTGCCTTGTTTTTTGAGGTATCTGCAATACTACACGGATCTGTCACTGTGTCTGGGAAAAACATGAGAATATTAATATCATAACCATTAAATATCCAAATCATTTCCCCTGCTCATTGAATGACCAGCATTCTCCTTCACATCCTTACAAATTTCACATTCATATTTTTTATCTTTCCCTCAGTTCAGTTCATAAACCCCTTTAATATTTTTAACAATGTAAAATGCGTAATTTTATCATCTATCAGCATGTGAATAGTAAAGTGCTGAGACGCTGGCAACATGTAAGACCATTAGGGAGCAGGAGAACAAATCAGCCCCTGCACCACAAGGGATGAGCCGGGAGGGGGTCTTAAATGTACTTTTGTGTATGTGTGTGCGTGTGATGCACGGAGTGAGTTTGTATATGTGAGTACATGTATAAGTGTCAGTAGTGTGCGTGTATATAGAAATCTGTGCATGTTTGAGATAGCAGAAATAACGGGAGTGTATTATATGCAAGTACTTAATTTTTTCCCTACAAAATTTAGTGTATCGTTATACCTGTGTGTTAACCAAAGATTTCGTGGTGTACACAACCTATGCGTACAATGCACAAGAACTCAGGTGCTGTGAGGCTTATAATATTACTGATAACCCAGCACGTATAAAACTGCATATAATGACTCTGAGGACTGTTCAATAAAGTCTTTTTACCCAATATTGCGGTTTTTGTCTGTTGAACTTGGGAACATGTTGATTTCCCTGGCAACACATCACTCAGAACTTGCTCTCGTGAAGAGGATCGCATCTTGTTCTCCCTCAAAATGGTTACATTTGTGCCGTCTAACGAGTCTCTGTTTTCCTCCTCTTGAAAATGATTTTGATGACAAATATCTCTACGAGAAATGTGTGAAAATAAAAGCTTCCGCCAGCAGAAAGAAAAATAAGGATCAGAAGAGCTTCTACACCGACTAATCCAAGACACTCCATAGGAAATATGATGAAAGGACACCAAATATGTCAGCTTTTTATATGATTATTTCACAGAGATAAGGCAAAAACCACAAGGGTGCAATTTTAAATCTTCATCCGTGTAATATAACCTTTATCATATATTTTGTACATGCTATCTAATACTCCAATAATAGCATTGGAAACTACATTTCAACATTCTGCATACCAAGTTTGGATTGAAAGGTTGTTTTACATGTCCTTACTTTCTTTTCACATCAGAATGATAATCTTCCTGGATCACGCTTCCCTGGTGCTTGTCCCCGGTGCGGGTTCCTTCTAGAAGGAAGAATACACATAGCTTGTGACTGTTTTCCAATGCAATAAGAATCAGTTCCACCGAAACCTGGCTGTCCCTCGGTGTTGTGCAGGTCTCTCTTTCCCTCTGCCGTGTAACTAAACAACGAGAGACGTCAGTAATGTCCTGTGATGGTGAAATACAGTATAATACAATTGCCCTGGAACTTTTATCCCTGCAAGGAACCATCAATGTGGTGCGGCTGTGTAGGAAATCAGCATAAAGTACCCAGAACAATGTATACCAGTAATTACTCCTTTTACAACCTTACTAGTAAATAGTAACTCGTCTCTTTAATTAGGAACCTCGAAAGACCTGTCATTTTATTTATTCTTTTTCAGTTACTATGGCGGTAAATGATCGGTGTCTGCTTTCATATGACAAGGATTTCCAGGAAGGATTTCTGGGAAGGGTCTAGGCATCCAGCAGCACTAGGAATGACGTATCTAATGCTACATTTAGTTCCGAGTGTTACATTTAGCAGGGTATGCGGAACAGAATGAAACGTCACTAGCTGCACAACGTTGCTTGTCTTCAAAACCCACACAGAGTAGAATGTTTTATAATCCAGAACGTGTTCTTTTAGCACATCCCATGATGCTGGGTGCCTTGGGTGGCATTGATGAATTTTTACACACTAGGGTACCAAGTGAAATCACAGGCATGGGTTTTATGCGCCATATAATACGGTTTAATTAAATAAAAGTGTTAGATCATAAAATAAAATTCATACGCTCCGCGGCTTCACACGCAGCTGGATTCTGAGACTTCAGAGCCGTCATAATTCTTCTGGCTATAAGAGATAAAGGTCTCTCACAATCGTAAAATCCAAACTCTGGTCTGTATGTCTCCATTGTTTCACCTAAACAGAAAAAAAAACATTACTATCGCCCATGTATAAATTGATATTAGCTTTAGAACTACTGGTTTAAAATAATATATTACAACTATCAACTTCATACGTTCAGAATTCATCAGCGGTGCAAATTCTAATACATTCTATGGAATAACGCTGAGTTCTGTGAACTTTTGCAGGCATTCTGCTTTTTAAGTAGGTTCCCTATAGAAAGTAGGGTACTGTATACATGGTGAAAATAACCATTTGCCAGGAGCCTTTAAGCGTGATACAGCAAAAGACATTATATGACGCGAGCGTATGGAAAGCACAAGGAGTAATTACTGTGTTGTCAATATAATATATATAATAAATTTTATAGCATATAAATATCTAATATATATCCTGTTACTGTCCCTGGTTATCTGGTCACCATCATCTATGGGTGAAGGTGGAGGAAGGTACAAGGTGTTTACAATTAACATGTCATATAACAATATTTTTTTTATTTATAATATTTTCTTTAAAAAGAACATGTATTTATGTGTAAACAACTATTTAAAGTGTACATATAACCTGTAATTTATATATTATTATCACCATTTATCAAGGTGGCACCAAAAAACGATTTTATTAGCACCCCCAGGAGAAACCACAGGAGAAATTGTGGAAATACTGATTCTGCCACAACGCCGGGCAAGCGGTCTAAACCATGACGGGCGGAAGAATACATTTGCTGAGGTAGTTGGCGCTTGGCGGGAAACATTTCTGTTTAAAAAGCAGATCCATCCGCTGATTGGAACGAGTGATGTTAATGGGTGATGCGGTAGTCCTGTCATGTTTGGGAAAAAAGTTCCCCTAGTGCATTAACTCTTACAGTGCCGGCGATAGGTGGTGTTTTAGAACTATAGGAATACAAAAAAAAATAAATATTTTAAAATTGTGTGATTATACTGCATTTCTACTGCTCAAATAATATAAAACTCCTGAAATATTTTTGTTTACCCGAAATTGCGATATTATTCGGTTTCATGTGGCGTCGAATGGACCGGAGAGCTTTCACACCCTACAAAGACATTTCTAATGAAATCTATACTCCAGGAGTCTTCCCCCACCCCGTGTCGCGTCCGTCAGATACTTTTTGACCCGCTCGGTTCCCTGTACTTTTATTTCCGAGTCACGTGGCGGAAGTCGTAGTGCTGTCAGAGCAGCGGGAAAACCCAAAGCAAATTGCTGTGGAATAACAGCGTCCCGTTGTCGGGGAGCAGGTACATTCATACAATCGTAATGGGGAGAACCAGGAAGAGCGGGCTTTACGTCATCGCGGTGAATTCGTAGTCATTCGTTTGAGTATACGGTTTTAGGGAGGGTGATTCTATGTTGTTCGTGAAGTAACTGCCATGTAACTCTGTGTAAACAATAACTGGAACATATGGGCAAATATTAATGGTATTTTCCTCTCTTAATAAAAGTGTTAGTAAATAGGCAGGCAGAGAGACCTGGCTCCAAAATCTGACGGTTTTGTCCAACCCTGACTTCGACAAAATTGTATAGAATGATAATGATCTAATTGACTGAAATTTTGCTTTGTTTTAAGCAGGCCCGGAGCATTTTAGGAATATGAAGAATCATACGTTCTAGCGTCACCGTTGAACTTTTTGCAGGAAAAAGTTGGTATGGATGACTTTCTATTTGTTTTTGGTTGTAGTCTCCTAAATTATTATTTGTATCATCTAATCCAGTTTTGGGTTAGATTGCAAATGTTCAACCAGAAATGTCTAAACGTTCCATACACGGCTCAAGCTCGACAAAGTTGTGTAGAAGGTCGGAGCCGGACATCTTGGAGTTTTTTTAGAAGCCAGTAAGAGGTGCACTTATAGACACTGCTATAAAAGCACACAAGGGGTTAGTCGCCATGGCTACCTGGGGATTTATCAATTCCTTCATTATACATCAACTTAGCCTTCGCTACAACCACCTCACTACCTCTCACCCCTTCTCTGTGCCTTATGTTTGTCCTCACCCCATTCCCTCAAGATTGTAAGCTTGTGAGCCGAGCCCCTCCACCTTATGTATCAGATTGTCTTAGTCTGTCAGTTGTAGTCTTATTGTACTATACATATATACTATATATATATATATATATATATATACACTTTGGCAATCCCTTACAGCGTGTCCGCTTTATCCGTGACGGTAGCTGAGCCATTGCATTTCAGACTCTTACTCATCCAGGAGGCATACATATACACGTAACGCTTGCTTGTTATGAGCCTATACAAACACTGTACTTTTTTGTGAAAATAGTGTTTATAGGGGTTTACAAATTCGTTTTTTGTTTCCCTCACCAGCCTGCTTTTCTAATTTGTCTGCTAATGATTTGATTAAAAAATTTTCATTAATGTAAGTGTAAAATGCATGCAAAACCAGCCACCTATTGTTTTATATATGTTGGCGTGGTCATAATCCCGACTTCTGTCTTTATTCTTTTTAGGTTTTTGCAGCCTGTAATCATGAATGGTGGAGAAAGGTTCGTTCAGACGTTGAGGAAAGCAGGTTATCCCAAAGCTCCGAAATTAGACGGGGAAGACTTTGACTGGCTGTTTGAAACAACTGACGCAAAAACATTTCTGGACTGGTTCTGTGTTAATGTGACAGAGCAGAATGTTTTATCAGAGGAGAAACTGCAAGCGTTTAGTGATTTAAAGGAGTCCGGTAAAGCCATTTTGGATGACAAAGCTTTGAACGAGGTATTGAAGACCTGCAAAACGTCACACTCCACAATTGCCGCCATGGAACATGTGCCGATGGAAAAACTGGAGCAAGATGTCGAAGCTTTAAAGAAGCTCAGAAATCTACACATCCATCGACGCAACAAGCTCCAGATGATGGCTTCTACCAATACTCACACGTTGTTAAAATTCAAATCTCTAGAAGAAGCCGATGCGAAGAAGCTGAAAGAAACGCTAGATGATTTGAAGATCGCAAATAACAAGTTGAATCATGCGCTCAATAACATTGTGGAAGGCGTTCAAAAGCTGATGTCCTTCTTTACGGTTTCTGAAGCAGGCTGTGAGCTACCTTCACCTGTTTTTGTGTCACAAGTCCTTCTGGAGAAGTATCTGTCCAGCGAAGCCCAGAGCACGGCGGCGCTAACATCCTTTACAAAGGAACATTTTTTTGAAGGGTTGTCTAAACTGATTGAAGGCTCTGGTGAGAACTTTATGCTCTTACAACTGGACAGCAAGACAGATTGTAACGAGGAGGAACTTGATAAGTGCAAGGAGATGATGGAGCTCCAGTTGGCATATATATCTGCAAAACACAAGCTAATCCAAGCAAGGGCCAAAAGAGCAAGTTTAAAGGCTGGCCTGCAATGGGCCGAGGATCATACACCCGCTGCTCAAAGCAAGGTAGTGCTATCTTAATGAATACGCTGTGGGACTTTTTGTACTGAAAGTAGCCGTTTCACATTATCTTTCAGCACATCAAAAAATGCTATACAAAATTGTAATTGTAATAAGCAACCACATAATGAGCCGCTAGTTATTAAATTAGTACACAAAACAAAGCAATAGTTCAGCAAATACCATTCAAAAAACACCTGTAAACGGGCTGTACCCGTGAGATTGCACTCAGGTTTCGGCATAGGCACCTTTATCAAGGATCTCTTTTACCACCACATTACCTCTAAACTTATGGCAAGATCCAGACTTCTTGTTCTAACATCTCCTCGCCTGTACTAAAGCCTTTTTGGTAGCCCTATTCTTTTAGTGAGGACAGATAGTAGCTCGATCAGTAGGTGCTGAACTTATTCATATTGCCTGCCAATATACACAAGACCACTGATGTAAACACTTATTTCCTGGTGTACGAACAGGTTTACAGCGATTTAAATATCTATACTAATAGAACATTAATCCAAATATATATATATATCAATTTTATTTGCCTTGGGCCGTCCAGTAATAAACACTTTTCACCGCCTCCATCGTGATTGTGTTAATAACTTCTTTGGTGTTGAATTTCATTTTTGAGCGTTTGTTTTCTGCAGGTCTCACGAGCAGAAATCCTAAAGACCAGAATCTCAAGTTTAAATGACGAGGCGGCTCAAATACAAACTAACATCGATGTTCTTAAGAGAGAGTCTCTTCCAGCCTTGGTGCGGGAAAATGCCCAGCTATTGAACATGCCGATCGTGAAGGGAGACTATGACCTGCAGATTGCCCGTCAGAATCATTATACAAAGAAGCAGGACTTGGTGTGCAGCCACTTAATGAAACAAAAAGCTTCCTTTGAACTTCTTCAGCTAGGTTATGAGTTGGAGCTGAGGAAACACCGTGATGTTTACCGGCAGTTAAAGTCAATAATTGAAGAACTAAGACAAGATTCCAATAAGCTGGAGGAGAGAGTGATGATGATGATGGCGGACGCCTGTTTAATGCCTTCGGAGAAACCGAAGAATAACATTGATTCCAAGGACACTGCTACACACAGGTAAGCCGTGAAACGTTTGCTTGGTGTGTAGCTGATGAGGTTGTTGGTATTCTGGCTGTAAATTAGAGAGCGACTCCGATGGGGAATTAGGTTTTTCTGTGTGGATATTTTTTTACCTCCCAGCTCTACTCTAGACATGTGCCTATTTAAAGATGGTTTCCTATACCATGCAGCCCCCCAACAAATAATGTATATAAAAGTGCTTTGTAAGTACCTTGATTACCTGTAGTGCAGTGGGGAGGGGGGAACGGAACACATGTCCTGAAAGTGGACGACCAGGGTGAAGCGGGTGAATATGCAAAGAGGGGGAAACAAAGCGGTCGATCTGGGTGTTATGTGGTATGTCCATAAAATGTCTTGGTATACTGCTGTACTGAATTTGGCAAGATTAACCAAATTATGATTTAAATATTGTTGTTTTATATAGCGCCATCAGACAAAACAATTAACATGTAACACAACAGTATGGCCTATAGAAACAACAGATGAGGGCTTAAAAAAGCTTACAATCTAGAGAGGGGTGTATTGAGCCGTTGTTAGGGATGGAGCAGCCACATTAGTATAAGTATTGCAGGAGAGGGACTAGGAAAGGTGAGATAAAAGAATATGGGAGGGCGTTAATGTGTAACGTTTTAAGTGTCCTTTAAAGAAGTGGGTCTTAAAAGATCTTTTGAAGAACCAAAGGCGTTTAGCCTGTGGAAGGGGATTCCAAAGGATAGGGGCACCGCAGCAACACCACTTAAGCTTAGGAGGCGATCAACTTCTTTTAAAGCAGATGGCCGGATCCATATTTAATATGACGCACATTGACGCTCTGGGAGTGATCAGCCATGGCCCCCGTGTTTTTAAACCCGTTTAACCTCATGATGTGCCAGACACATCAATTGTCATCAAGGAATTAAATGCAGCTCACTTAATCAAGCAGAAACACCCCTATCTACAATATAAGAGCAACATTGCTCTTGTAAATGTGTTAATTACCCTTTTGTGGAGGGATCTCTTCTATCACACAGGTAACAAGGGTTTATGAAGCATTTTGTGTCCTACAGAGCAAGATTATGAGATGCAATTTCCTTTTATAAACAGTTTTGGTGTATATTCACTGATTTATATATGTTGCCCTATTTTTGTGCCACTGAAACAAGTTGTCGCATATTCCTTACATTGCAGGTTGTATGAGCTTGTGGATGGAGACCAGACTCAGAAGCTGTTCAGACACTTCAGTGGGTTGGAATCCGTGGCTCGGAAACTAACCCAGGACATCGTTACACTGAAAGACCAGCTGGCCGTCTCGGAGCAGGAACAGGCGCTGCTTCAGTCAAACCTTGAGGCCGATCTAAAGAGCTTCCGTGATATTATGTATCCTGAAGGACGGGACCTCCAGCTAAATACCCCAGTAAGTGAGAAGCATGTCAGCTCTGTAGTCCTGGTCTGCACTGGAGTGATTGTGGAAGTAAAAGAAATGTTTGCATCTTACAATACGCCATGGCAGACATAAAATCGCATCATACTGTCAGGGGGTGAGCCCAGGCTCTCATTTGAAAGCCTAATCTTCCTTTTCACTGGCATTGATTTAACTTTGCCAGTGCCAAAACATACTCGGCCCTCAAAGACCAAGTTTTTCATGCCTTTTCCCCCTACATCACTGTTGATGAGTTAAATAGCCTCACTGCAATGTTATTGACACACTCTGTAAAATATACAATTGGGTATCAAAAACATCCCCTATTATTGCTGTTATTGAACACTCGGGCTCCTATGTCATTGTTTGAGCTTTAATCTCCGTTTCATTGGGCCGCTTGATATAAATGTGAGGACCCTTTGGTGAGAGAAGAACATACACCTACTCGATGGGACGCGTTTCATGCAGCTAACGAAAAACTACATTTAAATGCTTGTCATTCCTTTCTCTTGCTTGTTATTCCTTGTTAAATTCTGTAAGTATTTTATGTAGATGTGCACAATGTGTGGCCGGCACGTCACATACTTGGCTCTGCAGCACTTGCCAAACTTATATGCCTGTTTGCATTTTTTTGCAGGAGGTGGCAATTCACTTTCACAAGTTGGATTCTCACTTGGAGAAACTAAACCACATCCTACTGGAAGTCCTTGATGATCTCCGAGCAAAGCGGAAGATTTTGGATTGCGACAAACTTCACCAGATTGAGAAACAGCTTTATGTATACTTTTTTCAAAACGAAGGTCATTTAAGGCAAATCGTAGAAAATCTGGAATCCCAGGCAGACATCAGTCCATCTGTATAAAAAAAAATCATTATTGAGATTTACTTTAAAAAAGGAATCTCATTTTTGCCTGTTTGTTGGAAATTTTTTATAGTTTTTACTAGATTTTTTTTAATATTTACTACAACGCAAAAAGGTTACATTGAGAATCTTTGGGTCATGAAGACATATAGTGTATAGTCATTGCATTCATGTAAAGTGTAACGTGATTTTTTTTTTTAATTATCATGCAAATGTTTTTAACCCTTATTTTGTTCTGTTTTAAATCAGTACATTTTAGTTTCTGATTTTATCAGTTTTTAATGTCCATTCTCACAGTATTTATATGGTATCTTTGTAAATTGTCATACAGAGACAGGTTGCACTTTATTTTATACATACAAATGTTAAAGCGGAAGATTGTTTATACTGGTCAGTGAACCTTCTGGATCTAATGTTTGTATTTCAGCAGTTTGTTTTTTTTTCTTTTGGTTTGTTTAATTGAATTAACTCCGAGAGAAGGTTATATTACTTGATGGGTATCTTCCTTGTAAATTATATTCTGTTATCAGGGTGCAGGTTGTTTTGCTAGAAGTTAGGTTTAAATATGCCTGTATTATAATTACTGCTTTGTTGTGATTGCCTTCACATTCTGAAGCCAAACTCCCTCCGGTGTGAGAGGTAGCGATACGAACGTCATCTTGAAAGCTGCGCTTAACCCTGCTTGTTTTGACAATTAAAAAAAAAAAAAAAAAAAAATGCACCATTCTATATCCACGATTGTATGCCTTTTACTCACATTTGTCAATCATGATACAGCCCTGTAGGAGGTAGCTGTTGTCTCTTAACAAATGAAGGTATGGGCTGATGTGCCGGCAAAAGTTCAACACAGGAGTATCCAGCTACCGTAAATATTAATGTATTTATTACTCGTATCAGATTAAAAATACATTTTCAAAAATATAGTGCTGTTTTTTCTCTTATAAAGCATTCCTAGTTGTTGCATAATGTTTTCAGGCAGCTGCATGTTAGCCATTTGTATATGTTCTAGCTCTGTTATCTTAGCCAAATCTACTTAACTATCATCCTGACTCCTTACTCCACAGTCTGTGTGAAACAATAGAGTGACTAATTGTTATTCACCCAGCCTGACACTCTGACTAATGAAAGTTTATGGAGGAATAAGCTATGCTAGCATTGCCTTAGTGCTTGAGCAGACACTGGGGGGGGGGGGGTCACCCAACCTATTGACAACTGTGACCTCCAGGTCTGGAGATAAAGGGAGTTTATTGGGACAAAAGGAGGTAGTTTTTGTTCTGATAGAAGCCTGCCACCTAGCAACAGCTAGTAGGAGATGGCAAGGCTCCCGTGGACAAACATTTGTCTGCAGTGAAACCGGGACGCGAGCCTGTATTATGTGATGCGGCTCATCCTGAGCATACGCACACCATGCACCTACCAGATTTTTCTTCGGTGCTGCAGGATTGAGGGCAATATTCTATCTCTGCCACTGACTAGTTTTTTCACCAGAGAGTCATAAAATTCACATGAAAGGAGCGGGTTTACCTCATGGTATGGTGGCTCCTAAGAAAAGGAAGAGGGGTTTACCAGTCAGGGATACCTCGTCTTCCTCTTCCCGGTCACCCAGATGGCAAAAATATGGATAAATTCCCCCAGGTCCCATGGGCCTAGGTCAGACAAGAGACTCCTCTTCTGGGGTTCTGTTGTCTCCCCTTTTGGGGCACATATGCCTTAGGGAACAAAGAGCACAGAGTTTGAGTCACCTGGAGCACTCCCCTGGGTTGTTTGGTAGTGGCAGCTCCTAAGAGTATACACAAAATCAATGCTTAATGTCCTCAGGCCATGTTTGACTGGGAATCCAAGAGTGTCTCACATTCATGTTCTTCAGGAGACACAAAACAGATAAGCCAAAGGTAGGTGGTCAGAGTTAGCCTGCTTGGCATTAGCATCCCAGAAAGGCTCTGCCCTGTGAGCTGTGTAGTGGATTCAGAGGTCTATGATTTCTTTAGCCTTGCAGTCCCTCCTGGTCAAGGAGAATGATCTAGTACTTAGGCCCTACGTAGGTGTCCCAGACATGGAGGCTCTTTCTGGGCTTTTGAGATGCAACTCGCACTGATAGCTCTCCGACAGGACAAGTTTACCTTAATACGAGAGGAATGGGCCTCTTTGTCTCCCCATACTGAACCAAGTTGCTTCTTTATGTCTCCAGAACTTGGTCCTAGGGAGTTTGGAAGATGAGTCCATCGGACGGGTAAGGCATTTAACACCCGTAAGCATTTTCTCATTCCCAAGGTCATTTAGGAGGTATGGGAAGACAGTATAGGATATGGACTGTGTTTAGCCTGTCTGGCCCTTGAAGGTTTGGTATTGGGGTCTCCACGGTTTAATCAGGCTTGATGGTTCCACAAGGGTTCACCACGAAATGCTTTCTGGGTCTCCCATGTGTATCGCAGCCAAAATAGGGTCATATTGGTCTTTCCGCCTCAGCCAGAAATGTAATTCCCTAAGACTTCATACACATCTGCAGTGTCAGGTTATTGTTAATCCTATCTGTCAATACAACCAGTCCTAGACGTTTTAGCCCAGAAGCTTGACTCTGGTGTGTCTTCATCCAGATGAAGATCTTATGGCTCTGACTTGCATCTTTAGGTTCCTATTAGTCCTCTACTTCAGGATATCAATCCTCTTCTTACCCACTGATTCACGTGTATGATCCATGGCTCATCCAGTCCGGGGGTTTCCACATCATCCTTAAAGACCCAAGTCTCTGTCTACTCTCTTGCATTTTATTATATCCTGAGAAGACTGCTAATCTCTGTCCTGAATCGGTCGGCTTATGACCTCTTACCAACCTCCTGTAACTAACACCATTAGGAGTTGGATCCTCTTTGCTATGTCCTCAGATGGTATTAGAGGACATTTTTAAGGGTGCAGCGGTCACATAGGCCACTTCTAGAGCTTGGTGGTCCTCAGCTAGAACCTTTGTCAAGCATTTTCAGAGGCCTCCCACTAGCTGTTGCTTCCAGGAGAACAGAATAGAGTTTGCAAGAATTCATGTCCTGCACAAGTATATCATTTACAGAATATCCGGATTTGGGTGGGAGCTTCCAATGACCTGAACAAAAATAGCACTTTATGATGAAACACATAGCTTAGGGCATTACAGCAACTGCGCTTCGTTTTTACAGCTCATTGTAAACAACATATAGATCGTAAAACCAGGTCTGACGGACAAAGTTCTGAATCTGTAGTAAAAGCTCCATACTGAACAGACGTAGAGTTCAAACGTCCAACGGAAAACACAGCGTTTTCAACGTGTTTAATTAGAATGTTTCTAGACCATTCTATAGCCGGCTCGTTATCTCACTGACCTCCCAATTAAAAAGCATTTTCTTAATTTATGACGCTATTGTCTGGCCGTTCTGTGGCCTCTTCCAGAGCTTCTTCATAGTATTTTAGTATTTCCCATGTATTCCCTTTTTATGAAAGGCTTTTTTCGCATTTTCAATGCTAAGCTTCACATTTCGCTTGTCTAGAACTCCATATTTTCTATTAACCTGTGCTTCTATTCATACTGTAGATGTTGGTTACGTTGGCCCTGGTGGGGTACTGTCTGTACTTGCACTGTGTTTTATTTACTAAACCAGGATTATAGTTTCAGCTTAAATTATTAATTATGCATGATGAACGGCCAACGCCATTGTGTTTTTATTTGCAAGAGGGGCTGACCCTGCATAATGCATAGTTTAATCAGGTGACTTTCGATATGCATTAGAGATATAACTGCGCATTACACAGGCCAACAGAAGTCAGCAAGGAGAGTCGAAGCCACCGTGGTGAAACTCTCCCGATTGCCAAACATGCTTTTACACAATGAATGGATCTGTAAGGTACACATCGTGGGACATATACATTATACATACCAAATACATTTGGACCGACAGGTCCACAGAAACACCTTCGGAAACGGCTTTAGCTACAGCCGATAGGTGCGTCTGCTATTCAGAGCTTCTGCAATATTCCTGTTATTTTTGCAAATATTACATCTGGAAAAGTAAGCTATGCTTGGACCTAAGAACTGATGTGAGGCTGTTTGTTTATGCAATTTAAAGGGGTTAATACGCAGAATGCAGCAGCAGTTACTTTTCACGCGTACGCCTCGGACAGTCGTCCCAAGTTCCTTTGTGTTTCTCTGCCGGAGACACTGCCGCAAACTAAGATAAGGGGGAATGGGATATGCAGTCTGGGGCAGCGTGGAAGAGACGTTCAAAGCTCTGTGCTGAAGATTCTGGCAGGATCGTAAAATTGCAGATGAAAAGACTATTTTAACCTTATCCAACTAGAGAGCAAAACTTAACGGCGCAGGATTAAGACTATGTGGGGCCCCTAGGTGCACCAAGCATGAATCACGGCCTTTCTTTGTGCTCAGAGCCACAGTCGTGTTGGAATAGAAAAAAAGCCTTCCACAGACTGTTTCCACAAAGTTGTTCGAAATGTCTGAAGCATTAAGATTTGCCTTCACATGAAGCAAGGGGCCCAACTCCTGAAAAATAACCCCAGACCATTATCCCTTCTCCACCAAACGTTACCGTTGGCACAATGGAGGCAGGCAACGTTCTTATTGCAGAGGTGGTATCCTATCACAGTACCCCATATCCCATCAGAACGACCCATTTTTCCCCCACAAATCTTTATAAATGCAGACCTCGGTGTTTAATTTTATACACAGGTGGCTATGGGCCTGATTAAAACACCTGCATTCAATAATTAAGAGGTGTGTGTCCTCAAACCTATGCCCTTATAGCGTCCTTTACAAATCACTCTCTTGCTCTTATATATTATAATTAGCATTCGTCTATAAAAATACCGTCAGTTAAGGTGTTCGCTCTATCCGGAAAACCAACAATTTGTAAAGCAAAATGTTCAAAAAGTTATAATTATTAATAATTTCCAAGGCCTCTGGATCGGCGAGTCTTCCCTATAGGCAAGAGAACAGCATTTAGCAATAGAGGCCCGATCAGAGGTCCATGCTCCGGGAATTCAATTAATGCTTTATGCGGAAGGCACAGTTGGATTCTATTATCTTGAAGGTAACACTAGAAGATTTTTCCAGAACCTGGCAATATGTTTTGGGGGATTGGACATAGAACTTGATCGTTTGAGATACAAACAATACATCCCAACTGTCCCTCTTTAGAGATGGCCCCTGTTAGGTCCCCCATGAGTCTTAATCCATGTTCTTCTTCTCTTGGAGCTCATAATGTTGTTTGCTGGTAAACTTAAGTTCAGAAATACATTTGTGTAAATAAGATAGATTTTACTTCTTCCTACCTTACTCACAAAGTCTGTACCTTAAAAGGGAACAGCCGAACATGTCATAGAGCCCCCGTAAATGAGGAATGCATATTCAAGTACTTTGTAAGTACTTCAATATGCTTCATTTAACCAGTACATGGTTAAAAAAATAATATGTAATAATATTGTAGAACATTCCTAAAAATAGCACAAAAATAAAATAAGCTATTAAATCGCTCATTCTCTTGGCGGTGACAAAACGGACAATATAGTCACAATGGATTGCTCCTCAGCTGCCGATGCTACCTCTGGTCCTGTCATGGTTGCGCTTTTTGTTTCAGATGGATTGGCTTGAAGCCGTTCTTCATAAAGTGAGCAAAGTCAAATTTATTTTTACCCGTTGGTCCCCATTTATCGCGACACTGGATAGCGATACCAGGTTTTGATCTCATTGTACATGTTGTGGCTCGAGGTTTTTGCAACTGAAGAGGTAATGCCGTCCTTGGAGAATGGGGATTTTTTTTTATGCCTTACGGTTGATTTCATGATTGTCATCCGCCTAACTTTACTTTCGATCTCCCGGGTTATTATTTGCACTGTATGCGATACTGGAATCGTACATCGCTTGTATTACGTATACATCTATTTTGTCAACATGCCTACATACAACTTTGTTCTTCTGTTATGTGCTTTGTCTTCTCCGAGTTATAAAGAAGTTTAAAAAAAAAAAAAAAAAAAGCTTCTGCCGTACATTTTGAGCCGGAAGAAAAATTAAATAAGTAAATTAAAAAAACAAACAAAAAATAATCCTCCAAACAACAGCTTAAAATTTTTTTTTAAAAAAGCACAAACAACAAAAGACAAGCGATTTATAAAAAAAACTGTATTTATATTACAATGAAAAGATGGTACAGCACAATACCTTCAGTGAGCTACGAAATGTAGCAAGCACCATGTACGTGTGTTCGAAATTTTACAATATTATACATCTTAAAAGCTATAAAGCATTTTATTATATATATATATATTTTTTTTATTTTCATTTATTTCTGGCACAGAACCCGCCCAGTACAGTTCTCCATCTTCACCCCTTTTACGGTTTGACACCTCAGTATAAGTATCTTTTACTCCGAAAAGAGAAATTACACCCAAAAACTAAGTTGCGTTTGAGGATCATGAAAACATATAGGGATTTACTTATATTTAAAAAAAAAATCCGGCAATTTACTATGTTACTGGTTACTATGACAACTGCAACACTTTGAGCCAGAACGGCACTTTTTTCCCCATAAACCCTGCAGTGTTTCGTGCCAACGTTATTCTGCAATGGGAATTATTTGCATTGCGTCCTACTAAAAAAAGCACAATGGATGAGACCAGCCCTAAGAACACAAAAGTACATATAGAAAGGTTCTATACTGTGCATTACCCCCGACTTATACTTTGGGTATAATTTCCCTTTTATGGATACCATACAACACCCACCATTCTTGTATACATTCATTTATTAGCTAAACAACGGTCATCTTTCTGCATTTAAGCTAAATTACGTCTTTTCAGTGGTTGAAAAATAATATTTTCTGTTCTGATAGCATGTGTTTATATTTTTAGAAATATATATTTTTTATTCATTACAAAATGTTATATTTTAGATGCTCTGACGATGCCCCGTCCTGCACGTTTATCTCAAAGCTAGGTAAGTTGGTTGTGCTCTCCTGCAGTCAGCGGAGGAATGTGTAAACGTAACGTTGCCCAGCACGTGGTATTAATACGTTCTACGCGTGGGGCAGAAAAAAAAGATTTCCAAATATTGGAGCAGCAAAAATAATAATAAGTTTTCCCAAAGATCACCATCACGCCGCACTCAGTACCCACCAGACCTCACCATCACGCCGCACTCAGTACCCACCAGACCTCACCATCACGCCGCACTCAGTACCCACCAGACCTCACCATCACGCCGCCACCCTCGGTACCCACCAGACCTTCACCATCACGCCCCACCCTCGGGTACCCACCAGACCTCCCACCCCATCCACCAGACCTCACCATCACACCGGACACCCTCGTACCCAGACCTCACCATCACGCCGCCACCCTCGGTACCCACCAGACCTCACCACCCTCGGTACCCACCGGACCTCACCATCACACCGACACCCTCGGTACCCGACCTCACCATCACGCCGCCACCCTCGGTACCCACCAGACCTCACCATCACGCTACGCCACCCTCGGGACCTCACCATCACACCGCCACCCTAGGTACCCAGACCCTCACATCACACCACCGCCACCCTCGGTACCCAGACCTCACCATCACACCGGCACCCTCGGTACCAGACCTCACCATCACTCCCGCACCCCTCGCGTACCCAGACCTACACCATCACACGCCACCCTCAGGTACCCAGACCTCACCATCACACCACCACCCTGGGTACCCAGACCTCACCATCACACCGCCACCCTGGGTACCCAGACCTCACCATCACACCGCCACCCTCAGTACCCAGACCTCACCATCACGCCGCAACCCTCGGTACTCAGACCTCACCATCACACCGCCACCCTCAGTACTCAGACCTCACCAGCACTCCGGCACACTCGGTACCCAGACCTCACTATACACACACATTCACAACGCCATATCGCTCATATACATACACAAGTCCTTTGGTCCCCTTTATCCCCCAGCCTCTCTCCTTAGACACAGATGTCAGTAATATGTTTAGAGCACCAGGATATGCCTTTACATACAAACGCTATTCACAGACAGCGCAAGCACCCCAAGAGACATCAGTAACAGTCTGAATCAGAGGATGCATGATGGATGCCCCCCAGCTGGCATCAGACGCATATCATATATACCATAAGTATATTATATATATATATATCATCCAAACTTGAGGGTATGCAGAAGCAGCACTTTCTGCATTCTGTCTTGCTTAAAGGCTTATTATGTCAAAGACACGATTATAGTGATTTTCTGGGTAATCTTGCTGTCTATCACAGCGCAGCACCTTCTAACCCCGAGTGAATTATTATTATTGAAAAATACTACATGTAATTCTGTGGGATTATATTCCACTTAAAGGGCACATAAGTTTTCCAAACAAGCAAAAAAATATTACTGCGTGGATTCATCATTTCCGTGCGAGAGGGGTGAGCGTTTTATATTTATAGGGTTATAAAAAATAAAAAAAAGATTTGGATTGTGAATTAGACGTTTATGCAAATCCAAAAAGATAAACAATCATCTATTGTGGGGGAAAATGTATTTTTGGATATTTAGCTTCTTTATTGTTCGCATAAGGAAGACATTAAAATCGCTAATGCAAGTAAAAAACATACTGTAATGCGATTATCTTTACACTAACAACATTTAAAGAAAGCCGATCTTACTTTGACATTTAAGGAAATTAAGTCACATAGCGTTTGGTGGAAACCATGGACCCAACAGAAAAACATGACCCATACCGCAGCCTGGCCGTCGTTAATTAGTTCCTTTCTGGGAAAAGCAGTTTAGCAAATGCATGACATTATTATCATTATTGGGAGGGGAGACTCATACTGGACTCGCGTAGTAACTTTAAATGGCGGGTAAACTGGTCCATGACATGTTCTAGCTCTCAAGAGTCGGTGGAGAGAGAACCTCAAAGCTCTGACCGGCGTCAATAGCCTTTTGCTTGGAAAAAAAAAGGTTCCACGGTAGTGGATGGGCTTCTCGTGTCATCTCGTCAAAGGTGGAAAAGTCAATCAGAGAGAGCAGGGTTTGCACATCTGGCTTCTACTCAAACATCTACCATATACAACCCACAACATGATCTAGACAACTTTAGACAAGCTACAGGTCCATTACTGAGTTGCCAGTCTAGGCTACCTACACTTACCACCCTTTTTGTTAGTAGAGAGAACACAAAATACATCAAACTAACCATTTTACCAAATACTTTTCTTTTTTTTTTTCTCTACTTCCGGATAGTCCCATGCACATAGAAATTATAATCCGCTGGTTGAACGTTTGCTATTTGTTTTATACCTCTGAAGAAAGTGTTTCACATAAGTAAGGTATAAGATTTCAAGTAAGTGGATGACGAAGTGTAAATGCCACTCTTACAAACACACTGGTGTGGACCGCAATAGACACCCAATATCGCTGCTTCTCAATACAAGAGTAAAAACCCTAAAATTACAACTTGTGCTCAAAATCCCCTCATTTGGCATAAACTTCCTACTCTGACCACTGAGCCGGATACCATGTTTGTTTGTTTTGTTTTTTGGGGGGGGGGTTGGTTGAAAAAACAAGTTGGAAAGTTTGTGTTATCACCATAGATACCTACGGAATGATCTAATCAACGACAATCCACTAGACCACTTTTCAAACATCACTTTAGAATCGTGTAGACATAACTCCCACTGTGTAGTAACACGGCCAGCGAGCTTCATTTATAAGAACAAATTACAGAAAATGACGTTTTCCCCATTGTGGACAAGGCTGGACAAGTCAATGCAAACGTTGATGGCCACCCAGACATGCCTTTGTTGTTGGCAAGAGAAGATACATCGATGTAACATCACACACACACACACACACACACACACGATGTTAGATGCCACCAATACAATCTCAGAAGCCGTGTCTCCTGGCTTTCTTGATTTACCCGGCCCTAGTCGTAAGCTGCTGCTAGCCCCGACACATAGACACTATATAGAGCCGCACAAGAATTGGCATTGTAGATATTGGTCACAAGAGTACATAGCGAGGTCGGTTTCCTACCGATTACATTGTTATATGATAACAGATAAAACGTAGAACATGCTTTTTATGGTGAAAAAGTTTTAGAACGGGGACGGGGACGTTCTGCTTTATCGTCAGTAAAATGTACAACCCATAACACAACAACATGTTTAAGGATCACCAATTCCTGGAAGAGTTTCACAAATGATGCTTTCGCTTGGAGTAGTGCAATAGTTCATTTTATTTATTACATATTTGATCTCCTATGGAATCGAAAGACCATTTTCAGATGGTCCTGTGCAATACATGCTTTTTAAAAAAACACAATAAAATCACCCAACTCTTTTTTTACCAGGTCTCTGGAGGTCACGCTGAAAAATGACCACTCCACCCCAAACATGATCGGGGGGGGGGGGGGAGTAACAATACGCACCAGAGGATCTAGTGATTCATCAGACAATTTGAATATTGCTATAGACCCCGTAACAAAGGGGTTTTGTGTTTTCTTTCAATAAGCTACATTTTTTTTTTTAAACAAACGCCGGGACCTTTTGGAACGAAGACTACCAATCCCTTTAGAACGTTCGCTAAAAACGATTGCTGAGCTGCCAAATGTAGTGATCTCACAACCTTCTTTTATACCTAGAATGCCAACCTTTGAGGATCGTACGAGTAAAAGGGAAAAATGCAGGCATGAAAAAATATTTATATATGTACGTATATATATATATATATATATATATATATATATATTCTCTCCTGTTGGCAAGGTCCACGTACATGCGAGTGCAAACAATGGTCTTAAGCTGCCACGAAATGTATTCATATTCTTATATACACCACGGGGGGTTGTGAGCGAAGAGACAAAAATCAGATGTCAAATGTTGACAAGCCCTTGTACCTTTGTTGTTGAGGGCCAAAACTACACTGAGTTTTATTTTCTTAATACCAGCTGCGGATGGCACAAAAGATAGACGATAGAAGGGTTCTTAAGCCATCTCAACAAAGCTTTTCAGGTACATGCACAACATTCAGTTTTGATACAAATACAGGCTGCGTGTGCTGTTTTCTTTAGCCGTCCGATCACACGGACATAATCTTTCTAGCAGGCAGTGTCAATGAATCTCAAGAGTGGACTCCCAGCCGCCGATTTGAGTCGGAAGGCAGAGAATTTATGGACTGGACCTTCAGCTGAGCCAAAACTCCAGAGAGCGCGAGACGTGTTGGACGGCCATCCAATGAAATTCACAATTCTGCTCTAAGAAACAAACGATGGATAGAATCCCCACATGGCAGGCGAAACGTAAAGTGTTACATTATAACTGGAAGAGCTAAGACTATCCTCTTCTGGTCAGAAGAAGACTTCATAGAGACACAGAAAATATGACTAGGAATAGGCAACACCTAGAGCGCCCGGACTCTCTCTGGCAGTTGACAAACTACATCTCCCAATGGTGCAACTTGACAAGTTCTGCATATCAACGGCCAGAGAGCAAAGGCTGAGAACTCCTGACCTGTGGACCAACAATGTGTGTGTGGAACATGGCATTCTATTATCCCCTAGTGGAGTGGGTTACGGCATTCTATGATCAAATTGTTCCTCCACAATCTCCTAACCCACAGCTAGGACTCTGTGATATGACCTGCCAGATAAAAAAAAATCGCGAGACAGAATATCCAAAAAAAATGGTTGGAGAGGCATAAGGAAACAGTTACCAAGGCACAATATGACACAAAAAAATAAAGAGGAAAAAAAAAAAATACGAGTCCCTGAGACTCTGGTTTGGAGCCATTCCATACCCTGCCCATCCCATCGCCCCCCGATAATATGAGAACATTTAAGAAAATATAATACAAAATCTTTTACCGGAAATATAGACTACACTTGCTAACATGACGTATCAGAAAAGTGTCCTTGGCTTCTTCTACCCTAATTAACAAATACCTTAACCTTTCTATGCCAGAAAACCGCGTGAGACAAAGAGGTGTTTAAAAGGCCGTTCTAGCAAAAAAAAAAAAAAGTGTTAGCAGATATTTGCATTCCTCTTCCTGGCGGTCTGTCGCCTAAACAATGCCTGGAACAGGACCATGTATATAGCACGCTAACAGCAACGCCATCAGATCTATAGATTTTCAGGAGAAAATTCAACTTTAGCCCCTCCCTTTTGTGATGTCACCGCGTGGCCCCCACAAGCAGAGAATGAGTCTCCTCATTTGCATATGGGGCCTGACGGGCCTGACGGGTCACATCACAGAGAGATTCCCCCCCCCCCCGTCTTTAAAGCTGATTGGTTTCTGCTAACGCGATCTATACGTGATTGGTTCCCTGCTATACATTGTTTAGCCTGCGAAGCCTTGCCCTGATGCACTTCACAAGAGAAACGAGGCTGTGTACACAAATAAAGCCTATTCTACAACTTCATAGTATTGCTACAATTGTCATAGATACATATTTAAAGTATACAAAATAAACAGTGCCGTTTCACAGCATGAATCCTTTTTTTTTTCTTCTTTTATCATTTTTAGACGTATGCATTTTCTAGTGTTCGGAGGAAACACAATGAAATACGCTGCAGCTGGAAGCCATGCCTTCGGTAAAATGCAGTGGTGGTTAAGTAGCTTTAAAAGACTTAAAAACCGCGTTAAGCGAATCGTGCATTAATCTGGCTTGCGTTCAAGAAGCTAAGAAATCTTGCGTTATCGGAACTGATCAGCGCATTGATGTTCGTTCCCCTACGGCAGGTCGTCGTCGTAGAGCAGATATACATTTTTTTGGAGGAGCTTCAGGCCAGAGACAGACAGTGTCTGGGGGCTCCATCTGTTGTGGACTACAACTCCCAGAATGCTCAGCGAGACGACAGCAGCCATGGACTGTAGCAACTGTAGGGCAGAGGCTAACAATACCTGGGTTGTATGGGCAGTTTTGGGTAACAAGTTAAATGATCAAAAGCTGCCCATAGGTTACAAGGCACAGACGAACCAACGCACTACATCACATAATGACGC
The DNA here is from genome assembly GCA_009364415.1 of Spea multiplicata. Taxonomy (NCBI): domain Eukaryota; kingdom Metazoa; phylum Chordata; class Amphibia; order Anura; family Pelobatidae; genus Spea; species Spea multiplicata. The sequence goes on along the minus strand of VKOC01001541.1, from coordinate 40,912 downwards.
GGGCTGTCAATACGCACTTCCAACACTTAAGAATACCCTGCTTGTGTAACTGGCTGTGTATATATATATATATATATATATATATATATATATATATATATACACACACATATACACAATTAGACAGTGTTCTGCCTTTACATGTATGCAGTATATATGCTGCATAGGATATATATATATATATTGTGTATATTGAATTTGTTTTTTAATTGAGCACTTATTCTCTTTTACCATGGGTATTTTTTGGTATGATCTCAAATGAAACGCTCGCAGATAGTAGTTAATGAGAGAAAAACGTTTCGGGGGGGGGGGAGAAAGAGTGGTTCTTTGGTTGGAAATGTTTAACGTCAGCTGGCATCAGCATATCATGTAGGAAGCCCTCTTCAACATGAAGAGCCAGTCAATGGATCACGGGCCCCTTCAGCCGGGAAGGGTTCACAATGAGACTGCTATATGAAGTCATAGTTGGCTCTTGTACAGTACTGACTTTTAAAAATGAAATCATCTATCGCACGTTACCTTCAAATACCAAATTCATAGAATTTGTCCCTCCTCATCTCCCAGAAGGTTTGAACTTAAAAATACTGACACTGCCAAATTAATTCCACTAATCTGTTCCTGAAGAAGCCATAACGCTTTCAACCTCACTACGATTATTCTTCCGGCATGTATAAACTCAACTTCATTCTTAAAAAGCAAAATGTCCTCTGGCGATTAAAAATATCGGACGTGCACTTTTCTGCGTTTCCGTGAAATACTAATAATGGAATGACGTCAATTTAAAATAGGGGTTATTCTTTAGCTTTAACCTCCTCTTTTGTTTTTGAACCTCTCTTTAAGATCCTGAAGATGCACCACAACCCAAGCTGGAAACTCTACTGCTGTGGCTTCCATGCACGGAACTCTTTAGCAAACAAAGTTCTTTTTCATGACTGGGAATCGAACGGGCCGAGTAGAAGTTGACATATCTGTAACGTTCGGTTCTGCTTCTTTCTTTCTTCTTTTATTTATTTATTTTTTTAAAGTTTTTTTTTTTTGTTTTCTTGATATAAGTGCCTTCAGCCGGATGGTCCTGAGTTGGTCCAGTATTTTGGCCACTATGTAAGCCTGGCTGTGAGTCTCAGGGAATGTGTATAGCCACTTCCACTGGAGCCGCTCTGCAAACTGTAGTGGTCTTCCACGTCACTGGAGCTGCCAATACTGTCCATTTCTCCCGGTGTAAACTCCATGCCTTCAATGTCCACTTCTAAAAGACAAAAAAAAACAAAAAAAAACAAATGATTTTATTTTCTTTAGGAGACACATTAAAATGACCTGTATGTAATTATTCCAAATTTCTGCAGTGAACATTTAATGTATATGTTTACGCGTGGTGTTAAGCAGGCCACCCAAAGCCCACCTAAAGAATAGTCAAAGCCAAGGGTGTGTTTCCCACCGGACATTAGTCCTACCACACACACACATATATATATATATATATATGTATATATACCCTGCATGGCTTATACGGTGAGTGTACATAACGTGGATCTTAGGCTTCATATATTCTATAATGAGAATATATGATGAAACAGCCGTGGTGGAACAAATGCTTTAATGCTGATGTAATAAGAGTAGTATGAATGGATCCACAGAGGGTTTGTAGCTATAGAAACCTGCAACACCAAAGAGCAAGTCGTCAAAGCCTTGCTGGGGTAATGAGTACTGACTGATGAGAATTGTAGTCCAATACCCAGACAGTACAAGAAAGTATCACCCCGACCAGGGGAGTGAAAAGGAATTTTGTAAGGAGAAGACCCTCAGACCACCAACTCTTTCCTCCCATCCCCAGCCAGTCACGGGTGAACAATGAGTAGGTAGCTTGGGGCAGGAATATCTTTGGGGCATTAGGGAGCAGGGCAAATATGTTTAACAGAAAAGACTAGTGACCCTTCCACACTTCTGCGTATGACACGCTGGCTCTTTCCTTTATTTATAAAGGGTTTATAGACATCCCAGCTCCTTCTCACCTTGCTCGGAGTCAGTGGACATGACAGAGCCCATGCTGTCCGTGCGCATGCGCTCTATCCCATGCACAGAAAGCTGCTCTAAACGGCGCTTGAGGTAGCGATGTTCTCTTTGTAGCTGCTCCTTGATATTGAGTGCTTTTCGGTCCTGTTCTTCTAGTTTCTAGAAACACATGAACAAAGTAGCAAGGTGATCAGCCAACGTGGACAACAGTATTCAACACGACCTAAAGTTGACTCTCCACCTAGATTATATAATATATATATATATATATATATACATACACACACACACACACACACGGTATGGTTAGATGCGGTGGAATTACAGCCTGGTCACACTCTATTAAAGAACGGACTCACTTGTAGTCACATGTGGGGCTGGAAGGAAGGCTAGTAGGGCAACCCCTCAATACACAACCAGTCCACCCCTGGAAAGGGTTGCAGCCGATACCAATGGGAGCGAATTCCACGCATGGTGGTCCGAACAGACCCCTGTATGCAGTGTTCAATTGCACAGATGTGTTCCCATCTCCTGCACTGCAAATAGCTGGGGGGGGGGGGGAATTCGCAAAATGTAAAGGCGCTACACAGGTGTTATATACATTAGAGTGCATATGCTGGCTGCGTAGTCCCTTTAAACACAGATGCGAGTGCCTTCTGATGTGGGGTTACACTCGAGTCCTAAAACCCTCTCGGGGTACAGGTCCAAACAAAGTCTGGATTATACAGTATTTGACGGGAGAGTTAAAGGGGAAGAAGTGACTTCCTTAATATATATATCTTAGTTAGAATGTAGCTTGTAATCTGGGGCACCAAAATATATACATTATGGGGGGGGGGGGGACAATACTACACATTCTCATAGAACAGGGCTTTCTTCCAAAACATAAAATGTACAAAAAACATTCCACATAAATGCCGATGCGGACGTTTATGACGCAGACTGCCCACTGTACCTTAATGTGCATTTTTGCTCTTTTTAATAGGCTTAAAGTGGTATGTCTGTTGCTATCTGGCCCGAGCGGCACCAGCTGCTTTAGCTGCTCCAAATATAGTCGGAGTTTTGCTCGTCTGAAAAAAATAAACATAACAATTATTATGTAAAATGATTGTTTTCAAATAGTATTCATTTAGTTGTCTAAATTATGTACGTTGGAGTATAGGACTAATGTAACCAGGACAGAACGAATGGGGACGTGGGCAACCGACCCACTGGGGTAAGATTCCCCGACAATCAGAACCAAAACCCAGCTAGAACAATTAATCTATGGCTTTTGCATATAGAAATAAAGAATTTGACAGTAGATCAGCCCCATTCGGTCATCTAGTCTGCCAATTTATCCTGATGTAACGATTCAGACCGTAATCAGTCCTGTGTCTGTCCCCTGCGTTGTACTAGGCTCTACCACTTCTGCTAGGAGGCTGTTCCACTTATCTACCGCCTTCTCAGTAAAGTAAAACATAAGAAACTGTTGGATGTACCAGAAAGATTGCGTCAGATTTCCTCCTACTTGTAACACTGGTTACATACTTGCATAAACAAACAGAGATCATACAAAACTCCGTGACCACGGGGCTCACTGCGTGTCAGCCTCCGGGGCAATTCAACAAACTTCAGCACTGAATGCAAAGGGCAAAAGATCCAAACAGCCCCGTACGGTGCAAAAAACACAACGGTACGGGAGATTAACAGACACAGAATATGGATGGATGGATCAACTTAATTCACACGGCAATACAGAGGGGAAAGCTATTAAGAACGCGCAAGAAAAAACAAAGACAACGACAACTGGAAACACAAAAACACAATACATAAATAATCATTAACACGAACGGCTTACCTATGTTTTTCTAGTTCATTGTGCGATGACCTGTAAAAAAAAAAAAAAATAAAAAAAGTTATGATAAAAGAATTCAGATTAAAAAACATGAATTATATCAACGTATCCATATTTATCATACAAGGACGTTGTAAAAGTCAGCTATGTTCATATATATATAAATACAATAGGGATGGGTGGATGGATGGACTTCCACCAGTTGTATCTCTGCTGGCAGGAGGAAGGAAGCCATCTTTAAATGAATAAAGAGGTCATCCTAAGGAATGAGCGAATAAACTCTACTCGGACTCCCCCCAGCCGTACTCATGGATAATAAAAGAGAATAACCCCAGAAAGCCTTCTCTCCGCACGCAGGAGCCGCGCTCTATGGAAGCCATCCAGTAGGTCTGGGTGATGGAAACCAACGCTCTACAGTCTAATTGGATCTTCTGGGTAGAGTTACAGCTTCGCCACCTATGAAAAAGCCTCGGTGACTCTTAAGTGTTTCTTAACACAGGTTATATGTTCTAATTCCAGCTTTATAAGGAACAAACCCTACGATAACCACTCTCACCGCTTCATGAGTCCCAGCTGCGTGCTGGGGCGCCACAAACAATGCCAAAATACGCAAAATCAGCACTATTTTACCAAATCGTATTCTTTACGGATCAATACTGCATAGAGGGTGAAATGGGATTTAGCATAAAAATGTCAGCTACGGTTTGGAATACAGCGGGATATACGCGGTTTTATGGGGAACCGCAAGAAAACCGGCAGGGGTTTGTGAGAGAAAGAAGCCGCGGGGTTCCCTGAAAGTCGGGCAGAAGGCGACATCATTAGCAGTTATACACAAAAAGGTCATTCTGGTGCAAAGCCTGTAAAAAAAAAAGGTCTTATAAACCTAGCAGCCGATGCAGCAGCTTCACAGAGTTCATTGGTTGCCAGGGCGATAAGACTGCGTCTCAGCCTTACGACACACAAAGGAGAAACCACCCTACACGGTGAGGAATCCAGGAGGGGCTTCTAGTCTTTAGAAAAAAATTCTTTAAATAAATACTTTACATGATAAAAACTGCCACTTATTACCAGGTATTCCAATAGAGAGGCCCATGTTACGGTACTTTCTGTAATTTACTGAAACCCCCAGTCCCCTCCGTGTATATAGCGTCCTGGCTGGTCATATAAATAGATTGTGACGGCTTAACAGAGATAAAGTGGCCAGGAATTAGATTTCACTACACAAGCCGTGTCCCTCGGAGCAGATTTTGTAGGGAGGAAGCACCCCGCAGGCACACGGGCATTAATTCTTCCGTCCCCCAACGTGATTTTTGCTCTACTGGTACCCTATTATTCCATATTACAGCATGAGAGAGTTTAAATCCGCACATCATTCTAGATTTCCATACAATACCATCATACATTTTTGTGTAACTTCTGATGTTCCATTTATCTACCTCCCACTTGGCAAAGGAAAAACCACATACATACACGCGTGCTCACACTCACACTCACACTGAGAAATATACCATGAAATAAAATGCAGAAATAGGATGTAACTGGGAGGTTGTAATCATGTACAGCGGAACTGTTATTGTCACATCTTTCATCATAAATACAGTAATTTACTAAGACTACCTACAGCTTGTTCCTTTTTTCTGTGTCATTGTGCTGCGGGACTTTGGGGATAGGTGGCAGAAGAAACAAATAATCATTCTGCCACTGAATAGATTTAATCCGAATTAAATGCCTACTGCTATAGGATACACACCGCTCAACGCCCCCCTCTTTTCTTCATTCGCTCACCTTTCTAGTTCCTCTCCTGCGTTCGGACAATACTTACTCCTAGATTGTAAGCTCCTTTGAGCAGGGCCCTCCTTACCTCCCTTTCTGTAAGTAAATGGTTATGCTGTTTAGTACTTGTTATATTCTGTTTATCAGTTGTACAACGTTGCGGAATAGGGTGGCGCTTTATAAATAAATAACAAGAAATTCTACTACTCATGCATTGAGCGTTTTAATCGGATCACCAATTATTTACAACACTGAAGAGAAACGTGCAACAAAAAGGTAAGCCAAAGTGCTGGTTACTGGTGAGCTTCCCTCACTGGCACATAAACTGTAACACACGTTATATTATACACATACACCTATATACATATACACACACACACCTATATACATATACACACACACTATATGGACACCCTGACTGACCCACTGTGCACTGTTCTTCCACCCCAAACTCATCAAACTTTATGTCTTTATGGAGCTTGCTTTGAGCGCTGGGGCACATAGAATAGAAAAGGGTCTTCCCCAAACTGTTGCCACAACATGCGCAGTGAAATTCTACAAGAAAAACCCTTTATATCAGAGAGAGCACCAAGCACACTTTATCACTACCTTCTTATTAGAAAAACAATGTAACCGTTGGGAAGGTGGAATGAAGTAAATCCCCAGCATTTTCAGACATGACTTAAAGATGGTCACCATAGCCCTGGCGTTGAGGATAAAGGTTTCATGGTCACCGTTACGCCATTTACCTTCTCCGTTATAAATACTACAGAGTTTCACAATGTCTCCATGCGATCGGACTTACACGGCAATAAACCCGAAATGAATGAAAGGTTCTGGACACTAAAGCTGGCAGCGTGTATCTGAGGTCCCAGGTACCGGCGTGTAGGACAAGGCATTGGGGATTCTAGAGTCCATTCTTCTAAACCAAGTCCTGGAATGGACACGTTCATTCTCACATGTTTTTTCCAGCTATGAAAACAACACTTCACTGAAATGAACCCAACTGAAGGTATTAAAAGACACAATCACCGTCAGAAGAAACTATACCACAAGTCTTTTTGTGCCTAAACCACAAATAAACACAATTCTGGTCAACCCAGATCCTCGCCTCCAATAGCAATGAGAAAAAAAAAATCAACAATAAGTTGAGTATTTCTGTCTGCCGTCTCCAGAGAGGTAACTCACGAGAAGTCGAATACGAAAGTGGAGTAACATTTCTGCTAACTCTGCACATTCTGGCCGTCCTCACGAGGGAAGATGGATGACACAAACCTGGCAAAATCATTACCATGTGTAAAGTGAGAGCACACGGCCCGTAAAAAGGGGGAGCGGGGGGCAGCAGAGACCAAATCATACTAAATTACAACCAAAACAAAACAGAGTATCAGTAAAAATGTTAAAATGTCCTTTGCGAGTAAAGCCAAGTGGCCTCATTCGCCCCTTGCCCCCCCCAACACTGGCACACATATGTACACACACTCATGCTAACACACGTACACATATGCTTACTAATGCTCGCGAACACACACTCCCTCAAACACCATTTGCATTCATGCTCATACACTTACACATTTACGTCAACACACAACCACATACACATAAAACACCCATGGTAAAACACAAACACACCTACAAGTTCATGCTCACACACGCTTACACATTCATGTTAACACAAACATATATCCATTCTCCTTCCAACGTACATGCAGGCTCCCTCCTTTACTTCCCACTCACTTGCTCATTGACGTCCTCCCTCTCTCACTTACCCCGTTACCTCGCCAGCGCCTTTATCTTTGGCTACTCACACACTGCGCAAGCCACTTCGCTTTTAAAGTGGGGTCACGTAAGCTTGTGTTACGTGGCCCCATTGCATTTCTGTCAATTTTGGACCGCGTTGGTCCAAAATTGTTCACAAAAGGCCATTTGGACCTGCCCAGCACACCCCTGGAACCAGAGAACGCATAGTGCACATGCGCAGAATACCACGCGAAGGCACTTGGAGAATTTAGTTTTCTTGTATAATAGGTGTTGAAGAGCCATTACTGCTAGTCTCACACAGCACCCCACTTCACTGGAAATCTAATACAGGACAGGCGAGGCTATCTATTCTCCAATATCTATTTCCATTGGAGGAACGGACCACGGGAACACCTGCGGAAACGGCAAATACCCACTCGCTGGCGTTACCGTGCACGCCATGAATATTTACCAGATCCAGGCCTTTCTCACCTAGCATGGTCATGTGACCTTGCGTGTTCTGCTAGGCTCACACGTCAACATCACGTCTTAAAGGGACCTCCTGACTCTGTGCTGACCCTGTTTCCGCCGGACTTCCCTATTTTATCCGGAGCCTTCGCTTTTTCACCGTCTGTTGTTGGAGTATCTAGGTGAATTGTGTCTGAGTGCTTACTTGCTTCTTAGCTCGGCCTGATTCGGCCTATTAGAGGAGGGTTTAGTATTTAGTATTAGCAGTAGGCCATTAAAGTTCCCGGGTAACCGTTAGTCCTGCGCGGTTATCCCCGTCACTGACCGAGTCCCGGCAACGCGGATTCAATTTCAAATACCAGCTTCGTCTGCAGACATCAGAGGTCTCATGCTTGCTTAAAGACAGTGGGGGATGGGACAGCAGGGGGGGGGAATAATCTGTGGCAGCGAGAAGTGCGGTCTGCTGAGAATAACAAAAATGGTCATCAGAGACCGGTAAGAAAAACGTGATAAAGCCTAAAAAAAAAAAAAAAAAGGATCCGTCTTAACAGGTAAGAGATCATATACCTTAGCGCAAAATAGATGGATACAAACACGATGGTTGCTATTAAATTATACAAACAAAACTAAAAAAAACTAAAGGAAAAAACATCTCTAACAAGAGACTCGCAGCTTAAGCAACGCGGATATGCACGGCACTTTACTTTTTTCATTGGAACAATCCAACTACAGCAACTCAACGTGTTTACTACAACAGTCTGTGATGTGAAGGCAACACCGCCTTGCTTACTACAACGGCACTGAAAGGGTGCTTTTGGGTTATAAGAGAAAGAACGGCAATTTATTTGCTGCCCGCAGGGTACCACCATTTATTTAGATCAGGGCTGTACAACTCTCCAGGGGCCACAAGCAACCTCATTAGAAATTCAATAATTTTTACTTTCCATTACAAACTATTTTCATCTATTACAGCATAAGGAGCCCAACGGCAAAAACAACGCATCCGTTCATTTATCCAAATATCTAACAGAGACGCGGGTATAAAGCGAGCGGCCTCGACTGAGTCAGGCTGGTTATTTATGAGTATTCTCCTGGTTACACAGACGCAACCACAGAACCTCCATCACCAGACCAAAGAGTCGTGGTTTGAACGAATAGGCTTTGATGCGGGACCACTCAGAGACACTCAGAGACAGCGCTCACCCATCGAGTAACAAAGAAGACATGCAAAGATAGAGTCCATGCAGCAAATACAGAGACAGCGTGAAGCATCAACTCTCTTTCTTCACTTCAGTATCTAAAAACACAGCTAAGACTAAGGCGAAAATGGGCAGCCGTGCCCCTGGAGCCGGGTATGTGCCGTGGCCCCGGAGCCGGGTACGTGCGTTATTATAGAAGAACTGTGAGGAGTCAAGATGCTCCATGCCCTCTTTCCTCTTACTCCATTCATCTGCTAGCAGAATGCAAACTTTGCTTCGCTGTAGATACGAGGCGTTTAATATATATATATATATATATATATATATATATATAACCTGGGAACCCAGTGAACTTATCACAAGACTGGATACAAGTGGTAAGCGGAGACCAGACAGGCTAGTCTTAGGTATCCTGGGCTTGAGACAAAATCAAGTGCTATTTATGTCCGAGGATTAGATGAGTTCGATGCTCTACGCCGCTTTTCACAGACTGTCTAATAAGCGCTTGCCTTTCATTATGCAGTCAAAGCCGTGCGATGGAAGAGACTCCTCTCCAGACGTGAAACAATACCGCCGAGTGACACGTGAACGTCTCCCATTCATCCGAGGCCTGAATTACCATTCATGCCTATTTACCAAACTATTAAACAGGTACAGCACAACACACAGCCAGCCCGAACAGAGCAAAACGATGAGAAAATGATGAGATCGGTCTAGAAAACACGAGCGGAATCTTTTTATCCGCAGTCTGAAGCTTGGAAATGTGGGGGGGGACTCTTACCGAGAAAGAAACTAGAAAAACAATTGAGTAACAGCTCGGCAAACAAAAATAAAGCTAGACAAGGAGCTGCTCCAACATCCAAGCGGACGGCATTTATGGGGACAGTGATGTTTTATACACAAGAGTCCTCAAGTAACACCAACAGACCAAGATGTAGGGGTTACCCCGTTCCATAAAAATCTGGACTGCATGTGTATGGAATGGGAGTCCGTTCATTCATCTGTAACATATCGCACATAATGTGACTGGTGGGTGGGCAGAAGGAAACAATGCCGCGAAGCCATTACACCTACTTACTCCATTCCATGACATCACCACGATGATGCACTCGAACTCATTGAGTGAACTCATTCTGTGTGTGTGTGGGGGGGGGATAAACTCTCACTAAGGATGTAAGAGACATCCGCTGTACTTTTAAAACACAAGCGGGACTCACACTTGAGATGCTGCAGGCTTACGATTGCAAGCTTTCCATTAAAATAAGCTAAAAAGCCACTTAATGATAAAACATTCTGAACGGCTCTGTTATCTCAGTCCAATCAATTATACAAACACACGGACCACCTTATCATAATGCCTGCAGTACACAATAGAATGACCCGGTCTTAATCACCGAGCTAGCCATTCTGACTACTGAAAGTCTATGGAGGAACAGACTTCCTCAACGACAACAATGGCAGCCTTCAATTAAGCTTATTGGGAAAAAATGAGATAAAACCAGGGTTTTTTTCGTCAACGCTGACGAAAAAGGATGTTTTTTTTTTCTCACCGGGACTCTAGAGGAGAATTAAAATAATTGGTGCGTGAAACTAGAACAAAAAATCCAGAAACTATTTTAAGATCACAGCAGCCGTTTGCAGACTGCTTTTAAAAAAGGAAGCTTCACGTACATTATGTTCCCGCTGCATATTTTTTATATTTTTAATGCATTATGCGATTATCATTTAAAACCAAGTTGCTGTAGACATAGGAGCTTCTTTTAAGCAGATTCAGAGAAATAAATGTCTTTATTCTGGAAAGAAAACAAAACAAAACTGTGCTATTTCACATCAATAGATTGATATAAAAGTCTTAAACATGGCGAGCTGGCAGGGCACTTGTTTGTCGGGGACCAAGCTTATTTTAAAACTTTTTCATCGTTTTGAAGAGATAACGGTGCGCGGTATTCCAGATTAAAGAGTAATTAGCACTGCGGCGAGCTGTAAATAGTAAGAAGAGTAATTATAAAATTACCATTGAGTCGGCCACAAATCTAAGGAAAGCCGAGTGGCTCATACACTGCGGGCCCCCCCCGGGACCCACGAGAATGGAAAGCTCTCTCATTGAGATAAATGGGGGTGCTTACCGCGTGTGCTGGAGACGTGTTCTAGGACCCAGCCCCTCCATGGCGGTTAGAATGGGATAGGGGTCAGGGAAAGGGTTAAATCTGCAGAATCCCCTACGCATTGGCAATGAGGACACTATATACATTAAAAGGGACGGCTCAGCTATAAAAGGTACATTCACATATCATTTGCCTCTTTACACGTTAATGTATAGGGCGATGGGTGGCGAGATAACGCACACGTATGTCAGAGCAGTCATTGTGAGAATAGTGAGAAAGCCCAATAGTGAAAAACATAACTTTGTCCAATTTTTTTAAACCACATAGACAAATATTTTTAACCAATACTTCTTTTTAACAATAAAAAAAAGTTTTTGCTGTGGCCCCCACGCGCGATGTTCTTCTAACCTTCTCTGCTTGTTATTTTCTCAATGGTCCCTCCATCACAATGTCGGCTCACTCCGCTCGGAGCAGGGCTTAAAAACATATGACCTCATGAAAATCATGGTTTCAGAAACTTTGCACGTCTATTAAACCTATGAAGGGCAGCGGGGTAGGCGTCCAACACTTTATTATTTAATGGCAGAGGGAGGTGCATAGAATACATATTGTACGTCAAAACCACATGCCTTGTATACAATGGCTTTTGCGTGACTTCAATTGACGCTTGTGGATCTGTGGTGTAATCAGGCCGGATGATTCCAAGGGGCAATAACCTCTGTCACTGGGGGGCAGATCCCCATACCGCCATGCCCCTGCTCCATGAGCCTGTTGGGGATATCTCCCTGGTAATTGGCTCATATACACTACGGAGAACCCATGCCGAGGCGGTTAGTAACACGCAAAGTGCCGGAATACGAGGTCATACGTCAGCACTCGGCATTTACTGATGCAAAGGGTGGTCATACCGAATATTCATTTACATTTCTGTTTTGTTAAACTCTAAAAAGAAATGATTAACATGTCTATTAAATTTCACACCTGCCTAAAACTTTTGCACATTACAGTAGGTGGCCGTGGAGGAAAGCGGTAGTCGGGAGTAGATACACCTCGGGTAAAGGTACACGGAATTCCTGGCCTGTTTGCAGCCATCAAAAATCTTGAATTCTAGTTCATTCCCAACCATTTCTTGTTGGAACCAACTTACTATTTGGTATAAACACAGCCCCCCCCCTTCCTAAACCACCCAACTATATGCGGGGAATGGGTTTTTGTGACATTTCTGACGTTTTAACACACGGGCTACCAGCAGCCCAGTTATGGATATAGCTCTGGCCCCGGGTGGGCTCAGCCTGCAGCCGCAATACGCTCGGTGGCATCGAAGGTTAGCCAATAACAAATGGCCAAGTTTGGAGACAATGCTCCAAGGGAGAGTCCTCCCGGACCCCCCCCAATAATTAATACCACCTTACATTATCAAAATCAGCCAATCAGAGGCAGGAAAATGCTCCCACTAATATCAATGGTAGCGTTGGGGTTTCATTAGACCCCCAGAACTCTCGCTGAGCATTATAACCCTTATCCAACGTGGGGGGGCACAAATATTAACACCCTTTACTTCCCGGGGTGCTGTAACGAAGTATTCCACCTTGCACTGGTCTGGGGTGAGTCAAGGAAGTCATGTGGCTTTAAGTCGGCTCGGCACGTACACGCGGTGCACACGTGCCATGCGCCGGGACAGCCACACAGCGTGAACAGAGCTCGCTGCTAGGGTCAAGTGACCTCATAGACCAAAACCAAAGAATACCAACAATCCTCCCCGCTGGGACATCACCTTGTACCATGTCCAGTATGATGTCATATCTCTAGTATGATCTAATAACTGATGTAATCACCTTTCCCTGAACTTTAACCCTTCCTGCACCGCATTGTCAAAACATTTAATTTTTAAACTACCTAGAGATTCAAATATTTTTAGCAAGATACTTTTGACGATATTTCCAAGCACATTTTATTAGTATTTATACCATTCACGTGACCAGGCGGCAGCAACGTGTTCCAATGTGTTTTTATTCACGACGTTCCTTTAGAAAAGGGGTGTCGGACATTTCCAGAAGCAATGTATAAAGGACATAAGTAGATCTATTATTATTTATTGTGTTATATGGAGCTATCATACGCCGTAGCGCTGTACAATGGGTATACAGGACATAACAAGTATATAACAGAATAACAGGTGGGGAGGGCCCGGCACAATGAGCTTACATAGAGGCAATTTAAGGGATGCCTATGAAAGATTTCCTGCACCGATGTAATATTATTGTTATAAAATAATAACATATAATAAAAAAATATTAACAATATATAATAATAATAATATATAATAATTCTGTGCGGATTACTTTCCAGCGATATTTGAATCCCAGGGTTCCGGCTGAATTTATCACACAAAGGAGATCTCCATCCTGTCTTTAAGAGTCTGAACTTTAATCTAGAAGCGTCCGTAAAGGGGGATTCGGGGCCGATTTGTTCTCTTATATTTATGGGCCGCTTCTTAGACGCGTTTCTTGCATCTATTTCCAAAATAAATCTAGGATCATGTTAAGTCGCTCCGGTCAGATCACCCCCCCACCTTGGCACGTTTAACCCATCCAGCCCTCAGGGGGGTAAAACACAAAAGCACAGTCAGGTGGTACACACACATTCTGTGAGAACACGCCATTATCACACAACACCATATACACCAATACCCCGCAGCGTACGGTTTTCCATGATGAAAAAAACATAATAATAAATGCGTTTAGCAGGTACATGATATAGACATTATATATATATATACACACACATACATATAGTGTAATAACAATAAGAGGTCTGCATATAAGAATCTAAAGACTACTCAACAGGAGAAAGCATATATATATATATATATATATATATATACACACACTATATATCTGGAGGTAAAACAATGCAACACAGGCAGTTATCAGAAAGGGGGTGCTTAGAGGAACCCTACAGATTATGGCAGAAATCCTTTACTAAATTTAATAAATATCTGCTTTCAACTTCCCCGAAGGCTCGCATGCAGGGACTGGGCGCAAAGGGGTTAATGCCCGTGTGTGCCTGCAGCAGCTGATGCTTGCAGGGATTGCCTGCTGTACGCGTGGCAGTGTTTATATGAGATCAAAACAGAGCCAAGCCCAGCGAGCAAAGATGGCGGCCTCACTCAGCAGCGCCCCCTAGAGCCTCACCGGATCGTCTCACCGCTGTCAGTGTGGGGGAGGGGGAGGGTCATTACCTGTTATTCTGGGACTTTCTAGAGATTGAGGCTGCTTTGGTTTTCTTCATGGAATAGTCGCTGTGGAAAGGCAAAACGGACGCATAGCCGTGTTCTGCTTCTGTCGGAGAGACGGGTAACGGGGTGATTATTATGCATGGAATCACTGCCCCCACCCCCTTGTTTACATCCACATAGGGCTCTTCCTAAAACAACAACAACGCATAACGCCCCCCGACATACACGGGACAGCGAGCGCGATCCCGGCTGTGCATTCGTGTGCACATAAACGTGCAATGTCCGAGCATTTAAATGGCTGCATGTACCCGTTAACGGTAGATCGCCGGGCGCCCGAGTCACCGCAAACACACGCAAAACACAGACGGACTCTAAACGTATAAATGTAACATGTTCCCCGCACAGCGGGCGATGCGTGTGTTTGTCAGGAACATGGCTTTTGCAGGCTCGTTATTTAACCCCGTCCCTCCTATGTCTATATACAGAGCCACCCCCAATTCGTTTACCCCGGTGTGTGTGCGCGCGGGTCTGCTGTCCGTGACAAATACCTCGGTCTCTTCTCTCCAAATATTCAGCTGCCTCCAGGAGGATTAACAGAGAGTTCAACTCCATGCTCGAGTGTATAAATATATAGAATTGTATATATATGAGGCGAACAAATAAAAAAATAGCGCTATGTAACTGCGGCCCCTGTGCGGAGAGGGGAAAATAACAAATAAGATGAGGAGGGGACGAACTACAAGGAGTTCAGACGCTTTGGGGACTTCTTAGTCCATATAAACGGCCTAGATTGACATGGGGAGTGACTGGCAGCTCACGCGACCAATGACACTTTAACTTTCGCAGAAGGGTAAGACAAGATTTCCATTCGTAGCCAATCAGCGCGTAGGGTGTCATTAAGAAGGGGCGGTTGCTTAACAGGAGAGGGGGAGAGTCCCAGAGAATGTTGACAGATCCCAATCAACTACTGAGAAGGGAACTGTGGCGATTGAGATGCTGAAGCCTAGCAACAATGTTTTGACCACGCCTCCCGAGCGTCGGATTGGTCACATTTGTGAATGTTAAGCAGCAACCGCGCAGTGATTGGTCATGTAAAGTTACCGTGACAAGGGGAATGTGTTCAGACGCAGCGGCCAATGAGTGCAGTTGAACTTGACGTTGCCGTGAGGAAGAGAAAAGTTGAACGGCAGGAAAAAAAAAAAAACAACTAAGGGGACCGTGGGAAAAGAGCAAGCTCAGCGTTAAACGTTCACCAGAAGTTTTTATATATCTATATATTGTATGCGTTATATATGTATCTATATACGTATACTTACATTTAGACAGAATATTACAATTTCATTATATAGATTTAATATTTTTAGATTTAAAGCTATAGGTAGAATTACTTATTTCTATTGCTTTGTATGTATATGCATACCTGGGAACATTCTAAATCAGCTGACCCTGAGATGCTTGAAATATTAACCCTTTACTAGCCCATCATGAAGCTTGTAGTCGTTACTGTCAAAATAGCACCAATACCGGTACTCATGGAAACCTTGGTTTGTCAATATTTAAAGATACACTTAACTAAATCACCTGCATTCAAGCAGGGATATCAACCATAACACATTGAGAGTCTTATATATGATCAAGGCGGTGTAGTCAGATCCATAATGTGACTCTGAGAATCTGCCCCTTAACCCTGAGATTGGGGTGAAAACCCGGAGAGTTCCCAGGAATGGTAAAATAAGATAAAGGCTGATTCAGTAAAGTATACTATTTAAAAGCCATTTATAAACCCAGTTATTTGTCTTTTATTATTTTTCCCAAAATATTTTTAGTTTGAAAATGTTTATTTTTAGCAGAATAGTGAACTGTATATGAAAAATAATTGCAAATTTCTAACACGTGTTATTTTGACAATAACATCCCATGGCCTGTCCCAAACCAAGACAAGCAGAAAGGTGTTTTTTTTTTTTACAGCTGACACACATCATGATTTTGGGGGTAAAACTACCATTAAACATAAAATAACCCACTATAAACGATATATTCCCAAAAGGCACAATGCCCGAGGACCTCAAAAACACCCTACTTACCTTTCTGAGTGCACCTCCACAACCACGGATCTAATGGGAACACAGGGTTTGGAGGAAGAAAATATTTTTTTTCCTGCACACATGGCATGTTTTTTGCTAAAATCCCTTCCCTGTGTTTTTGGTGTCTCAAAAGCATCTACCACGCCAAGCAACTAAGTGAATATACCTAGCGGTGAGGGGCTACAATACGTGGCAGCGCCAGGTTCCTGTTAGTGGATAGTGTAAAGTACGGTTAGATATCAGGGCTAGGTTACAGTTACTGTATGATGTTAATGATAAGGTTGATGATCAGATAAAGTCATTGACTATTGATCAGTGACCTAAAGGGTCATCAATCAGTGGCTTCATAGCCTTTTCTTAGGTTAAAAATATTAAAAATGAAATATGTAAAAGTTAAAAAATCAGATCACTTGTAAGTGGCAAGTTTAAGCCACTGACATTGTTCAGTGAGACTGCTAAGCAGGTACGTCCTAAGGGCCACCCTAGCACCTCTTTGTATGGATGTACATCTATAGGGGTGTGAAGCATTTAATGAAAGGTTTGCATATTTGTTTGAGTTTGCTTACTTTTCACTAAATATCTAATTTCACTGTTTGCAAAATGCTAGGCTTCACTTTGTATTATTTTTGCTGTTTTGGGGCAATTTTAAATTAAATAGAGTGATTCTGTTATTAACATTGGGTCATTTAACATGCTTTTAACGAAATGTAACTATTTAGCCATGTTTTTTGAGTCCAGTTTTGAAACTGTCCACCATGAAATGTGCCTATCCCTAGGGGAAAGGCTAATGGGCAGGGGATACAGACAGGGGAACACAGGCGAGGAACTAGGATGTTCAATTTTATTCCACTGCACCATACACTTAACTGAGTCACCTGTATCCAAGCAGGGATATCAACCATATCATACCTATAGCAAAAGCACCAACTGAGAGTCTTAGGTAAGCAGAATGTAGAATAAGAAGGACTCCGCTTCAGACCGTGTGATCTGCCACTTCAACCAAGACCCTGAGATTGGGGCAAAAACCCTGAGAATTTCCAGGCATGCGTATATATATATATATATGTATCAGTGTGACCACTTTTGGGTTAAATTAAAATGGTTCCTGTTTAGAGAATACCCAGTATGGAATCAAACTGAATCTATACATTGTGCTAGCAAATACACATAGTGCAAATTTATTTTAGTTTCGTTTTTGTTCATGTTTTCATCACTATTATGCTTCGTCTTGAAGTCAGGCTTGGTATGGACATTATGAATTATAAATTAGTAATAGTACCTATTTCTGGATATCTTTGATGTTAATAGAGCTTCAGGCAGAATGCAGATGAAGGGCCAAAATTATTACAGATATGGGAAGCCTGCCGTGGGGCAAATTCCACCTTTCAAACTTCACATCTGCCCTTAAAGTGATCTTTTTTACGGTACTCTCAATACATCTATGTACTGGCGGAAAGGTGCCTTTTCTCGGGATATGCATAATCACTCCTCTCCATTAAGGTATCAATGTTCTATTAAGTTGCTGATGGTTGTTGATTGGTTCAAAATGTGGAGAGAACTTCAGGAAAGGTAATCAATTGGATCATACCAACTTTTTGGTGATCTTTGGACACAACTCATGAAGGTAAAATAATCCCAAAAAGGTAAAAGGTATAAATAATTTTATATACAGGTCAAAGTCCCTCTTTAAGGATGTGGAGTCTTTCGGGTAAAGTAAGACTTTTGTACTCCACATCTATATAACTCTTATAGACAGGATAAACAATAGTCCTAAGACAGGCAGTCTGGTATAGGGCCACATGGCTGCAGCATTAGCGTCCATAGCATGCAAATCACATTAACCACAATTAACTCCAACTAAGGGTTCAAATGCCATAAATTGGCCTAGGAAAGTCACAGGTACTTTAGACTTGGCCCTTCCAAAACAACAGTAACCCTCTTTGTGTTCTATCTGAGCTACATTGTTCTTTTTCCTAGGACCAGCCGCCCACTGAGTTGATGGCGTCTTCCCTGCATTAAAAGGCGTATTATGCTTTTAAGTCATGAAACGCCGGGATATATGACATCATATTCCACATTGCCTTGTAATGCAGCCTAGAGGGGCACAGTGATCATAGTGTAAACAGGCTGAAGTGCCCAGGTTTTGCAGCAAGGGGCAAAAAAGGCCCCTGGACCCTAGGCCTGGGCCAGGATACATCACTGCTTAGGACACCCCCACGGTACACAAAGCCAGGCTTACTCTATCAGAGCCGCTGTGTATTCCCAGGATCCAGTTGAAAATGAATCGCCTCTATCCTATGCTTTCACCTACAGGTTCAGGAAGGGTCATACACAATATTCATGGTACAGGAATTTTGGTTTTATCAGATTAATGGTCACAACCCATTCTCAACCATCCACCTGTGCAAGAACTTGTAGCATTACTGGTCATCAGTATTCTCCAGATGCAGCACTGGAGAAGATGAGGACCATTGGATTTATGAAGGACCTCCAACAACATGGTGGATACCTGCCCTGTGTTGTATCCTTCTTGAAGACCAGCCTTCCGAATGTCCTTATTGGAATAAATGAGACTGACTTTATTTCCTGGAGACTCGGTGGCCACAATAACCCATTTAAGAACCACTGCTCTTGTGAAAAGCTTTTGTGCATAAATTCCTCGGCTATTGTAAGAAGTGAGGTATAGCCGGTCACAAGAAACCCATACGACCTAAAGTTTATTTATCACGCATTTCAAGCTTTAAGTTTATGCAGGAGTTTTGTTGAAAGGCAAAATAGTAGATGAAAAGGTTTCGCCCTCCCGTTGGTGCAGGTAATTGAGGCATAAACATGGATTATTTCAGTATTCATGAAAGTGAAATGATATTCCCCAATGGTATTGCTTCCATCTGATAAGTAGACATGGTTAGAACCATGTGTTGAAGCAAATTGAGTTGCTTTACTCCCTTGTACCAGGCATGGTTTGATGGGCCTGACATAATTAAGAAAAAATAACCAGATAGGGTTTCTTTATTAAATGCACAAGACATTTGTCCACGGCACTCCACTAAAGTACGCTTTCCCTGCTAAGCCAGTTTGTAGGATAAAAAATTCAGCTGCCTGTTCTGTCAACTCAAAATTTGCCACCAAACCTTTTTAACTAACAGTTTGTGCATGATGTGTGTAAAATAATGACAGAGAGTAAAAAGCTATGATGAGGGTCGTACCTAAGAAGATGTCGGATTCCACCCAGTGTCTCCAGATGAAGTGCGGCTTCTATCTTCAAACTCTGGGAAGCGGTGGGGTATTTGGTGAAGCCTACTCCCCACTCCGGTTACGCCCCCCATCCTGCCTAGTCTTTTACCCCTTTTAAGCCAACCTGGGACCAAGGCCGACTCTAGGTTTGACTAGCCTCACCGATTTTTGCAGCCACATCCCCAAGAGAGGGTGAGCCTCAGACAGCCAACCCCTGGGGTACAGTAAGGATCCATTAGGTTGAGGGTCTCCAACCTTTCTTAGCTCTGCTTACTTGTGGTGTTGCATGTTCGGACAGTTTACAATTATTCAAGAAGCACAAACAATCCCATTGCATTGCACTTTTCACCCCATCTACAGTAATGGAGAGAACTATAACAACAGGGTCAGAGTAACCACCGAGCCGAGATGGGTGGACACGATAAAAGGTGACCTGGGACCGTGATCACTGAACGTAACAAGAGTAAATCTTCATATATTATAAAAAGGTCCTACTATTGTCGTTACATTCATTTTCTGTTTGTTCTGAGGGTGTAAATGTTACAAAGGTGAGTTGTAAATTCCCTGTTTTCTATACTGTAGCGCATACAACGTTTGAGGTCAAAGCTTCCCCTGGTAAAGGATGCGCTTTGGTACCAAGATCACTTTGGACCAAATTTACGGTACGGGAATTCCTGCTGCTCCATAACGTTCCACCATCTGCTACGGCTTCCTACAAACCGCTGCCAAAATGATGTCGCACAGCTTCCTCTGGAAATATTTATTTCACAGCCATCAGCACAGAGCCGCTTGGGGAATAAAAAAGAAAGGAAATTATTGCTCTTTTAGTGCAGCCGTAGATTAGAGACAGAAATAAGACATTTTCACCATTATTATCTAATCTTACGCAATAAAGAAATGTTTCAGAATTTATCTCCGCCGCCTTTCTGTAACGCGCCTTGTAATATACAGGACCGGTCTCAGGTGCTGCGATATTCGTGTTATTTGATTAGCTCTATTTATTAGAAATGATTTATTAGAATGAGACTCATACCTCCCTGAGAGTCCTGATTTTTGGGCACCTGTTGGAGGTATGCGATACTTGTAAGTAAGAGTTAGTAACAAACGAATACAATTTCATCTAATATCAATTAAAGAAAATAAGTGCTAATTATTAACACCTATTCTCTAGTTCTAAAATGTGATTATTTTGCTTGTAAATTTAGGTGAATTTTGGAACCATTTGTTTGCCGATTGTCCCATCTGGTTATTCATATTCATTCTATTTAGAAGCCATTGTCAGTTAGTACCGGAGAAGCGGGGAATCCCTGGAGATTGCTATCGGACTCAAATAAACAATAAGAGTAGAGTTTGCCGTCACCGGCTTCACAGTGCATTATAAAAAGGCCGATTTGCTTGCAGACACACGTGTGAAAAGCCGTGTTAAAATAGAACTCAGCTAATCGATTTTAGCTATTACTCCTGTTGGCCCAACAAATGCTTTTAAATCCCAGTATGATAGCATGCCCCCCTCCCGCTTTTCTGCTATTGGGGGTGTGGCTAGAATCAGGGAGGGGTGGGGTTAAAGACAAGAGTGGGTGTGACTGGTACCTACCACCTTTCCCGAGTGGCCGGGTGGGAGCTGGAGTGGCGACAGCACAGACTTCCATTGATTTTAAAGCTACTCAGCCTGGTCCGGGTTATCAGAAAGATCTCAGATAAGTGGCCCCTGGTCCCCATTCCCAGCAAAAGCAGGAAAGTACCTTAAAATCAGGACTCTTGGGAGGTATGTGATTCATATACATAAAAAAGAAAGCATGCCAGAAGGTATAGGGAAATTAAAAAAAACTCCAAAAGGAAGTAAGATTTTTTTTTTGTCATGTAAACAATAAATGCTGATTTTGTGCGCTAGAAAACTAAACAATCTATGAAAAGTACATTTATTTGTAAATTTCCAAGCGAACCAAGCTTTCTGTGTATCCAACAAGTAGTTTATTGAGCTGGTATATCCAAAAAATGTGGCCTCCTTACAGACCTCATGGACTGGGACTGTGCACACCTTGTCTAATCCTCAAAATGGTATTTTTATTTTTGAAGAATGTTGGAGTCCATTTTGCATGAACTACAATTCACGTCACTGCATCAAAATCAGAGTATGAATTTTTAGTTATTGGAGTTAGAAAATAAGATTTCAGACACATTTATGTCCTCCCCAAGAGCGGCAAACTGGCAAAGGCTCTGTGAGGTCATCTAACACAATGTTACCCGATCCCGAGGTAGTGGCTCATGTTGTGCTGATAACAGTATCGCTTTTACGGACATTTAAAATTTTAATCCTGGCCAAAGCCATTAGGCCAAGTTGTTCCTAGGTGTAACTTGCCCTGCCCATTGCCAGCAGGAGTAAAATCTCTGTTCATCTGAGGCCAAGTTGCTCAGAGCGGTTGTCTGAAACTTAGACAACCACTCTGAGCAACTTGGCTTTGGAGTAATGGGGATTTGAGTACTCCTGGTAAAGGGCAGGGAAAGATGCATCTCAAAGCAACTTGGCCTGGGGAGACCAATGGCTTTGGCATCAGAAGTTAAAGGTTCACAAAAATGAACACAAAGAATGTACACGGATATTCGCCCTAAAGAACATGGGAACGGGCAAATATTCCTGGAATATGAAGGGGTTTTTTTTTCATTAAGACGAACATGAAGACTTGGCTGGCGCCCAAGTCTAGTCTTTACAAGCAGTTTCCTCAATCCCATTAACCCACAGTAAACAACAAAACCTTGGTTATCCTTTAGTTCCCATTAGGCTGCTGGGGGATGATGCCTTCGCTGCCAAATAAAGACCTGATTATTATCTGTAAAGATAAGAGATTTGTATGGGCTCTGACATCATGGCAAGGATTTGCTTTATTTCCTTCATTAATAGTCACAAGAGAGTTTCCATACCTGCAGCAGGAGCCCGCTGAGGCTTTCCCTTCATAGTGTAATGTAAAGTAAGAGAGATGACACGTCAGCTCTCTTGGCAACTCGCTCTTTAGTGAATAAACCCACTTTCTGCCCCTATACCATGGGAACCACCACCAAGCTGACCCAACCCAAGCCACGCAAAGGGAGTTTAATGCAGAGAATTAGCAGTTGTTACCCTTGTTGTCCCTTTTTTTAACGCACAGATGTGACCTGCCTGTGTACGAAAAATGCTTGTTGAGCCGAGAACCAGACAAAGCTGTTCTGCATCTCTGACTAACGCAACCACTAACCACGGCTCCAGCACTCAGGTTCATGCGTTTCAGGTTTCCTCTGGTAGTTGGACAGCTTTGGTCTCAGCTTCCAGGCAGCAAAAACAATCATAACGAAAGCGACTCGAACACAACAACAGAAAAAAATATTGCTTACGATGCATAAGTAGACATAAACCCCTTTTTCTCATGAAATGAAATTAATAGAGTCAACTATCACACCGTATCCCTGGAGCCCCTATCACTGGAATGTGAGCCGTTATCTACTTTTAAAGGGAAAAAGTCATGTTAAGCATAAGCAAACATGTATGTTTTTTTTTGTTTTTTTTTAATTGATTGTGTTTTTTTTTGTTTTTAAGTCTTTGTTGATGTTTTGGTTAAGAGAAATTATAGACTATTTTACCACGAAGAACCTGGTAGGTCTCCAACCTACAATAATGAGTGTAATTTGTGACATTTGCCTTGTTTTTCTATATTATATTCAGATGAATAGTGATCGGGTTGTAAACGGAAATGGCTATTTTAGTGGGTTTTTGCAAATTACAGATAAGCATATAACCTATGTAGGCTTCCTCTTCATTAGCGATGCTGCACATCGCACTGGAGCGTCCCTTTAACATACTGGGGGGGGGGTAATATTAATGTTCTGTATAATAGGAGTGGACGGTATGAGGAGCTTCAACGGGCGAAATACAACCAAAGCAGTTGTGTAATGAATGATCACTTTTGGATGTTCTGCGGGTGTTGTGAACTCGTTGGAATTATTTGGGACGGCCTTTAGGAGCCAGGATAGAGTTTTCATAAAACTGGTGTTTAAACGAAGGACTCCTCTCCATTAATTAAAGAGAAATTTCCACCAAAGACCTATAGTCTTCGGTTGGTGTGGCAGTAGGATTTTTTTTTACCTATAGGTGAAACCTCTTTAAATCATTATCACAAATCACATTATCCATTGTAAAGAAAACCCAGAGAACTTTGGATTTTCCTTTAGTGAAGAGTTGGTAAATAAACATCAATAAGAAGGATTTCACCTTTCAAACCATTATATTGGCAAAGCAACACATCTCTTGCTGAATATAGTTAACACTATAATGGCGATTCCTAACTTGTACACGGGGAGTCCTTGCTGGGTCTGAACGGGATGACAGAGTTGGGTAGTTCATTCCATGATTGGAAAGGATAAAATAGTTGACCCGGTTAAACGGCTCTGGATCTCCGGACAGAGATAGAATACAGGTTATGGTCTCGCCTGATGGGTTGGAAACTTTCCATTATCTCGTAGGTTTAATCCAGTTGGAACGCCATTTTTAGGTGCTTCTCTCCTGTCAATCTCAACCCCAAGAAGCTACATCCTAGTGAGACTAAAATTCCAGTAAAGACAATGTGGTAACTCATGTCTGATAATTTTACCTGGTTTATGGCATTATTATTGGTGTTATTTTTTATTACGTGTCTGCCAATTAAATACCAACCTGTTGGCAAACCTTTTTTTTTTAATTCAATAGCTAAAAACCAGTAACTATTCCTTGTCACATATTCTATTTAATGTATTTTTAATCATGTGGTGGATATGAATCATAGATAAAATTAACTGGTTATAAGTACTGAAAAAGTAGAATTCTCAGCTCAAATTGTCATATAAACTAATAATGATGTTATGATATCTATAGCGCTCCAATTCGTAAGGGTGACTGAAAAACAAAGAGTTTTGCTTTCTGTAGATAACTATTAACCAAAAGATCAGCAAGAACTCCCTAACATGGAATCATATAATGCGGTCGCAAATGGAACAGAAATGGCCTTTGGAATGGAAGTCAATGAGAAACTAAACTCATTACCAGCAGAATAACTTTGGTGAGGAAAACCTGTGCCTAAAAAAAATGCTGGCGTAGAATACCGTTGCCAATGAATGTAAGGATGTGAGATCTTAATTCAGTATTCACCCCAACGTCAGTCCTAGAGAACACAGATACATATCCTGAAACAGTCAAGGTCAGGGCTGGCAGCAAATATGACGATCCAAAATAATGTCTAGATCAGGAAAGCAGAGAGGAAAAGCAGAATATCGATCGGGAAGAGAAAGAATCCAAAGACGATGGTTCCATTAAGGAGCAATCACCTAAATATAAGGATATCGCTGGATTATTGGCTGTTTTGTGCTTCAGATAATGAATATCTGGTTTGCCTAGGCTGTGTTTGGGTCACAAACACATGCATGAAAAGTAACTATAACAATACACAAAGGAACATTGTAACGGCATCCGAGTCTTCCTTCTGCATTGGTCTGTAGAAGGGTGAGTGAATGGTTAATGTCCACAAGAACGCTTCAGACGAGCCCAAAGTGAACCAGTCTGGGATTTTTCTTCTTTCTAGGAGCAGGGTCTGATCTCTTGTAGAAGTTCAGGAATATTTCCCCTACAAGGCGGCCTTGATCAATGCTTAAACACACATTTTTCTGAGGGTAGGTTAAAACATGACTTTTTAACCCATATTGAGCAACGACTTTTATTTGACACTGTTTTATTGGGCACTGTTTCTCGTGTAGCTCCCCGGACACCTCTGGGTCATTTAAAAGTCCCTCCGTTGCAATTTTGCACCAAGATTGGGCATTTTCTTTTGCCCGACTGCAAGATTTTTTGTAACACTAAACAAACCTAGGAACTTCATTCTGGCCAGCGATTTAATGTAAGAATCGGTTAGCAGGAAAAAAAAACTAAAAGGAAAATATTAGTCATATGCCTAACAAGCAGATAAATTACATGCAGCTGTATTCCATGACTATAAATACATGATTCCACACAAAGAAAGATAGATACCTACAACCTAAATCAAACCAGGGAGGCAAAGTACTTTATATACCGGTAGTCATTATATATATATATTACTTTATTATAGTATATCATTTATAGTTATAGTAACGTTAACATATATTTTGAGGCATAATCCCTTCCTTCTACCTGGTTCTTTTAAAAACCCATCGGTGCCGACCGATAAGTGCTGAGATAAATCAGTAATAGCCCGCACCCCAAAACGATTTTTTTTACCCCATATGTTAATGATCTCAGAGGCTGCTTTATGTCAATGCTCCACATGCACCCGATCTGCCACTTTGGTGCGCCTGTGTATAAACACCGGCAGTATATGACCGGCCTCATGCCGTGTGATGTCATGAAGATCAGCAATCCTTCGGTGACCAGCAGTGGTCTGTGAAGGATCCAATTTTACCGTACCTCTGTTGGGCCGGTTAATTGGGCTACATTTTAGAATTGTTTGGCTAAATGATTCTCGTTTATCTCTCGCACCTGAAACCTGTTGCCTCATTACGTCTCAACTCCAAATCAGCCTCATGGTCATCTGGAAAAGCCGACGGTCCATACAACCTGCAGAGGTAAGCATCTTGGGAGAAATGCTTTAAGTGCGCCTGGCTCTGTTTCTTCTCATTTTGTAGGAAGCCGCTTACCTTTTCGGTTTATTTAAACCTTTTCTACCTGACCCAAGTTGCTATCTAGCAGTCTGCGTGTCCAAGCCTTGTCTAATTGCTTGACATTGATTGAGTTCATGGTGCTGACCTCTGGCGCTGATATCTGACCCTGATTACGTTCCTGTCTCTGTTGTGCTAGGACTCCTCGTTGCTGCTCTCCGGCTGACCCTGATTACAGTTCCTGGTCCGGCTGTGCTGCTGAATCCCGGTTGCTACATCCTTATCAGCCTGGTTTCTTCTTGTTCCCTACCCAGTCTTGGTGTACAGAGACCACCGTTTCATTCTCATTAGTCTGCGGTGCAAGAGATGGGTAGAGGCCATTCTCTACAAGTGGCTCCTTACACCTGCCTCCAGCTATCAGGTACGTTCGGTGTGACTAAACGCATAAAAATCCAGCTGTCAGCCGTGCTTACGACATCAAGCAGCCACGAGACTTAGTGTCAGAGCCACCTCTTTATTCCCAGGCTGACCCCGATCCCACATGCTGCGGGGGGCAGCTCTTTACGTGTACTTTCCAGCAACATGCAAAATGTTTATGGATCCTGGAAACAACAATTGAAGTGGTCATGGCTACTCCTGACTCCTACGCCTGACCTTTTATTAGAAAGCCAGAGAATATAAAACCACACGAGATTCTGTGGACTGTAAGTTGAGACGAGCTCAGAGTTCTTGGCATTGTTTTGAATTTCGCTGGAGGGATTGTTTGCTGGAGGGATTTCGTAAGCGATGGTGACGGTACGGTGGGATTCTTTTAGATATTCAAGATGTGTACACATTACGCATGTTTATGATTTATCAATGATTTAATGAGTGACTAAAACTTGATAAGCAAGCCGACCAACGGCATTAATGCAATTAGATTAAGATTTTAAAGGAGGAGGGCTATGGAAAGATATTTTTCTCATTAAACATCTCATTAAAAATCTAGTGCTGTATACAATAATGTAGGTTGACAAAAAAAACCACTGCGTTCCAATAAAGATCTCGGGGGCTGCCATTGTTGTCAGCATGTGATATTTAAAGTGACTTCCATTGCTGAAACATGTAATTATCTGTGCAACAGATAATTATAAAAATAACCAAAAATATTATATTAACCCATTTTCTAGAGTCGAAGCTCTAGTCGAAAAAAAAGGATAATGTTTCACTCACCCCTGCTCATCATTTAGGTTTTTTTATTAGGTGTTTTAATAAGACGTCCACTAAATATCTTAATTCCAAAACCTTAGCTAACCTTCTGTGACGTCAGCCTTGGGTTTCCAATCATTCTTTCATTCTTCACATGGATGTAATCGCAGGTGCGGGCAATACCTTTCGCCTGTGTGTGCCGCGCATGCGTAGAAGCTTTCAAAGTTTCCAGAAGCAAATGAATCTCATGAATACAAACATGTTCACTAAATGGTTCCAAGTAAAATAAAAGTTGCAAACTTTCTGGCGTGTTGCTGTGACTTTTGTTTCTTTGCACCGCGTGGGATATAAGGCACCATGTGTAAGCTACTAGTTTCATTAGCAACAACTTTGGCGACTGTGAAAAGCTTGGCACACAGGGCAAGATGGTACCTGCGGAGAATCCAAATAATGAATCACCAAATGAGTTATCAAACCACTTTGTCTCTTCCAAGACTATTCTTTCAGGACTTGCCATAATAATGGGAATCAGAGGTGCATTCATCAATAAACCCACGAACAGTGCCATATTCTGTCCTGAGCCAACTAGGCCTAGGGCGGCATGTTTTGGGGGTAAAGAATCCTCTAGACTGCTTTACTAAAAGGATATTATGATTTTGGTTGCTTGGCCTCCCTAGTGCGCTGTAGCTTTTGGCCAGGTTGGGTATCATATGTCACCATGAATGACAAGCGAGGGAAAAGTAGATGGGACACTGGGAACTTTAGAGGGTAGGCTACCCAGAGCGCTTCCTCCTCTCAGACAGCCCTGGCTGGCATCCTGGCACACAGGTCAGGGGCCGCAGCATGCGGACAGCGACTGATATACCCGACCCAGCATAAAAACATAGCGTGCGTCAGGCAGCCTCGACATCGCTAGGCCGGACCTTCTCTCAGGGAGTGACTTTATGAGGGGTGGAGCCAGCACCATATTGAGGCGGGAACAGCTAGCCCCAAATTGTAGGTGAGGAGTAGGAGGAGCAATGAGCGGGAAGAGGGCGTGGCCAAATGCCACCTCCCTGCCTGAAGAAAGTGGCCTGAAGATCAGGGGGAATGGGAGCATCAGAGACTCCAGGTCAAACCCAGAGTTCCCAGATAGGCAGAGACCCCCAGAAATACCCCACTGAAAACAAAGCAGAGACAAAGACGGCCATCTGTTTTGCAGTATTTAAGGTGTATTTAATGTTCACAGCGTCTGAGGGCTAGCAAGTGGGGTAAATGATTTGATGATTTTGGGCCATTACCAGACCTGGGGGTTTTTTTGCATTCTATTTAATTTTCATGTAGGTGCTGGGATTATCTAGAGTTCCAAGGACATCGGGTGGCATTCACACTCTGACCGGATCAAGCGTGTGCTCCATCTACACAGGTCTTCTTGGTTGACGTGTGACAGGACTGGATGCTGTACACTAAGTTGTTCTTGCTCAGCACCCCTCTCAACTGAAAGTTGCTATCAAATGTTTTGCAAACCCCCAAAATCGTAATATTGTAGTGTAACACGACAAACCAGAGCTAGACACACAAGTACATACATGTTTATGTGTCAAATCCCTTTACCCCCTGCCCCTGGATCACGCAGAACTGGATTCCTACAAATTCTGATTAATGTCCCAATAAACACGTACACATTGTTCCATGATTACACAATCATTGGTATCTCCATCAGCCACATTCTTTCAAAAAGTTTCAGTTTCATTCCTGCATCTTAATAAACACCTTCCACAAGTTTCACTATATTTGTGATAAAAGCAAGAGCCCAGAAGAAACAATTATCTCATTCTTCGTATGTATATGAGAACGTATATACGTACATACATCTTCTATTGATTCCTTTTCTATCAATATAGCCTTTTGTTCCACGTCCTCCCCGCACCACTGCTTCCATACCAGAGAATAACTGGGATCTCCTTCATAGCAATAAATATTTATATATCTAGCAGGAATTTTAGATGTGATCATATTTTAGATATTGAACTGCACGTAATAATAATAATAGTGATTATAATTTATAAAAAAAAAAACATAGCATTTGATGACCGATTAGGACCAGCTGACTCATTGTGTCTATATGTTTCCTATCTAATAGGCACATTTTGAGTGTTTTGGGTTTTTTCTTTAATCTAATTTCCTGATTTAATTTATGCATTTCTGAAAAATTCTTGAATTACCATTTAGTGATAATAGAAG
The DNA here is from genome assembly GCA_009364415.1 of Spea multiplicata. Taxonomy (NCBI): domain Eukaryota; kingdom Metazoa; phylum Chordata; class Amphibia; order Anura; family Pelobatidae; genus Spea; species Spea multiplicata. Next base: position 11,183 of record VKOC01001541.1, on the reverse strand, counting down.
GCTATCCCAATGTGGCCTCTCTAACTAGAAGGTCTATCTCCCCACCAGTAGTGATCTAATATTCCCAGTAAACGGTTGCATGGGTCACAGTAACATCTCTGGGAATGCACATCAATCTACAACAAACATAGTGCGTCTCCATTGCCCTTTTCTAACCAACAATGACATCTCGTGCAGTCTCCATAGTTACACCAAGGATTATCAATCATGTTCCACTACGGTATCAACCATTATAGAGGAGCCGATTTTATTAGAGACCTCTTTACTAAGGTTCATCCACCTGAAAACCTAAGTAGGTATATGCATTCTTTACATTTTTAACCCATTGCGGGTAAGCGGGTGTAAGAAATGATTCAGTAGTTTTACACTAAAGTAGGGGAGGGCGGCCCTGTTCATTGCGCATGTCTATGTCGCCAAGTACAATCATAAGAGATGGCAAAGCAATAAGGCTGAACTAAACTTATTAGGTAATAAGGTGAGTCTGAAGGCATAGCACCCGGAGAGCGTTATTTAACCAGTTTAGACACTTAGAGCGATTTCCGAAATTGATGTACTTTTTAGGTAATAAGTTGCAGCTTTAATTACTTTACCAACCCCAGTGGCTATATTTGGTACTGCATGTAAAACACCAAAAACTTTCTGTGGTCAAAAATCTACCAGTCACATAAGAGCAGACAGTACTTTATTTGTCTTCCTTCCCTGAACAATTGTCAAACAATACAATAAAATCCTACAACCCCAGATATCACAGTGAACTACAAAGCCTCAGACAGCAGTACTTTGTCCACAGGCAGGCAGGGTGGTGTTTGACCCTCCATGCCCTCTGCCCCTCTCCTTTCTGACTCCAACCTCTTCTTTTGTGTGGCGAGAGAAGTTCCCATATCTTATCATGGGCTGAGAAAGAACGATAGATCAAATGAAATGTGTGGAAAAAAACAGACATTATGGACCATACAAACAGACTTTGGGCTGTTAAAAGGGACAGTCTAGTGCCCCAGGGTGACCCGAGAGACACTATGGTGACCACATAATTAATTGGAGGGTCCCCTAAATAGATAGCCTATCGTTTAAGTTGTTGTTTTACTCTTAATTACAGTAAATGAATAAAAGGCATTGATCGGCAGACATTTCCTGGAAGTAATATTATCAGGAAAGGAGCTCAAGCGTCCTCTGGAGATCTAAAGATAGTGTCGGGCCACATAGGCCTATCTGTTATGTATTTTACAGAAGACAAATCCCGTTTTCACTCAGATCATGGCAGGCACCCTACTTTGGGAATTTTGCCAAGCTGGATGTTAATATGTAGCTAAATTAACCTGCTCTATGTGTGCTATGTATATAGAACCAAGGAACCAAGGGTGAGTTCCGCCGGAGACAGAGAATGGCTTCTTTGACACTTTGTGGTGGGTGTTGCGCTCGAAGTTGAGAGCAGCCAATGGGGCGATGGAATTCATACCCAGCCGGGGGTAAACCTGACAGAGTTCACATTCAGCCAAATTTATATAAAGTGCAACCCCTGGACAAATGTGGAGAGAAATCACAGTCATCACAACCTGCACACAAAATGTTTTTCATGGTAATTCATCGCTCGGAGATGTAACCATAACTGAATACTAAGAGAAAAATAGCTACAATATTGGCTAAATAAAAATCTGTAACTTTCACTTACAATATAATTGAGCAATGAGTGTTCATGGAAGGCTCTCTCTTTCAGTTGAAAACCGCTGTGTTCCTCATGATAGTATACTCGTGCCCTCGATGACTATGAGAGCATGTGAACCAATACAACAATAACACAAGAACAAAGTCATTCAATAAAGAGATTATATCAGGGAATCCATAAATCCACAAACATATGTAACCATAAACCCCAAACGTATCCTCAGATGATGCCGAGTCCAGAAAACGTCAATCAACAAATATAATAAATTCCCATGAGCCTGCTGATCATTAAAAGCATATAGTGTAAAAAATAGTAAAATTACTTAAACAAGGGCAGTGACAGGATAAGGAGCAAGAGCTGCGAACAAAAGCAGAACAGGCAAATATGGGAAAATATTTAATACATTGCACCTAAAACAAGAAACAGATGTATTTTATGTAAATAATGGGAAATGCAGTAAATACATTTAAATAAGGAGAAATTATCAACATGTTAGCTGAGCACTACAGACCCCATGATATTTGGCTGAGCATCATGAGACTGCAGTCCATAGCAGCTGCTATATATATATATATATATATAGTCCTTGGGGTAATGATGCGGCGTCCTTGTGGTCTACACAGGCGCTTCCCCGTCGGTTTGCAGCGTAGGAAGCTGCCGTGTGTATGACAAGGGGCAGGACGTGGCTTCCGATCCTCGCACTCCTCTGTGATCGGCTGAGCGTGCCACGGGGCTCGGGCTAAGCAGGAGGCAGATCAGTAGGATGCCATACAAAAAGAATATGAAATGCTCACCGTGAACACACAGCCACTTTACAGCCGGCCTGTATGGCATTTCAGCCTTTGGTGACCACTTGGGCTTCATCCCAAGTGTAAAGGTGAGTCCAGACATGGACCGCATTGCTCTCTTTTGGCTAGAGGGATACCAATCATACCCCACTGAGAAGGCCAATGAAGCCCAAAAGATACATCTGGGGTTGTTGGTTCCCTCATACAGAGGACATTTTCCTCTGATTTCGGATCTGGACTGCCTTTTTGGGTGGGATCAGACTAATATGTAGATGGAGATTTTTTCTCTTTAATGATACAAGAGAGCAAAAAATTGGGACATGCTCCCAAGCACGGACGCACTGGAAGGCAGGCTATAAAGTGGCTGTCTGTCCTTGGTGAGTTTCTGTAGATCTCAAGCTACTTCTCAGGGCTTTTGTGGAGGATTATATTATAATGTAGGACAGTTTCTATCGAATGCATTGTGCACAGTATACAGGCTTCCTTCACCTCTTGACTACCCCCCATTCTTCTCTACAGCTGCACCCTCTCCCTCCCCCATTTCTCACTCCCATCTCTCCTGTAAATATCTTCCCTGCAGCTGAACAGAGAGATCAGAGGAGACCAGACAGCAGAAGTTGTGGGGGCAGATAAAAGGCAGGGGGAGAGGGTCAGGGCACAGACAGAGCAAGGAGAGCAGAGAAGGCTTTGGCAAATAGGTAGAGAGAGGACTAGGGGGATAAGGGCAGAGGGCACAGACAGGATTGGGGGAGAGGGCATGGGGTAATTCATTTCATTTCTGAATCAAAGTAGCCCTCTGAATTGCATCCGATCCGAAAGGGCAGGGGAAAATGTCAGTAAAATAAGACACTGAAGGAGGGAAAAATATTAGATGGAAGGGTTAGTGTCAACAGGACTAAGAGTTATGAAACATAAATATGATTAACATAAATGCAGGGGTAGCTACGATGGGGTTAAGAGTTAGATTGGGGCAAAACTGAAATGCAAAACTAAGAAGGAAAAAGTGAAATGAGGCAGAAGGTGAGGAGGTAAAAAGGTAGAAACTGAAGGCAAGGGATAGCTAAAACAGGACAGGAAATGTAATTATTCATAGGAAATGTATCATAATTAAAAGAAAAAGGTTGAACTGTAATACCATTGATCATTACATCACACACGCAGTATATATGCCCCTATTAAACTTAATGAATCCCATGCAGTGATTGTCAAGCAGTATTCATCCTGTATTTATGAACTCATGCTCTCCACAGACCTTGTAAATCTGTCATTGTAAAATAATCTCAGTCAAGTAAAGGAAGAGTCAAGTAAGTACTCAGTTTTTAAGTTTAATCCTTTTACATTAAACCTGTCCCCTCCCAAGCCTAATGAAGAAACATTGGCAACAAAAATGCAAGAAAGCTCTCATTAAATTAAAAGGGAGACATTAATAGAAAAAAAAATTAGGAGGTAGAATTGGAATTTTTTTTTAAACATTCATTTGTTAATTTTAGAATTTCAATTTTTTTTTTATGGCCATCCTTTTTTTTTTTCTTCCCATCGATTTCTGGGAAATTTACCAGCAACCTGCCTCAATGTATCAATGCAAATTACAAAAAAGTTTCTACCAGTAATCACATGTCAGAATTCTTTCAATCATCATTGCTGAAACAAGCTTCTACTTATTATTACATAATAATAATAATAATGCTAATAATAATTGCTCCATCGTATTCCACAGTGCTGGACAGTGGGATTGCCATTGATACAGTGTAGCAAGTTGTGCAATTAAATTATTTTGTTGTAGTTAGTTTACATGATACCTTTGTAGCAAGGTGTAGGCAAACATCCCAGAAATTAGTGAAGGAGGGAAAAGTTGTGGGTTATTTTTTCCTTTTTTTCCAGTGGTCAATAATACTTAAGTCTTGTCTACTAATTTTTAGAGCTGCTTTTCTATAGTATACCAACATTTATCAATTTAGGATGCGCCAATGTTTATAAAGTTATAATTGATCTCCATGTGACATCATTTTCTAATTATTTATTACCAAACATGCAAAGTGTTTCCAATCTCTGGTTTATTTTTATAAAATTTGGCTTTATTGGCTCCATAATATAACAGAACATAATTGACACAACTGAGACACAGGTATTCAGATTCACAACCGAAAGCTAGAAAAGCCTTTCAATAAAACTTATATTTAACCACTAGATGGCAGTAATTCCTAGCTATGAAAGGGTAAGGATTCTGGTCTATGGTAATATATTTAATGCACTTTGGAATAAGCTCAAAATCTCTTAACATCTAATATAACTGGAAAAGTTGGTCCTCTCTTCTGTGAGCTTAGAATCTTTGCTGGGTATGAGTATATCACCACGTTTTACAAACTGCCCCGAACACCAGATATATAGACTTATGGAAGAGAACCTATTAGTCAGTTATACATCCCCTATACTGCAGGCAGGGACGGCCCAAGACAAAATTCCGCCTGGGGCGAAGTTTAAAATGCTGCCCCCCCATTATCTACCCTTCCTCTCTCTCCCTATTATCTACCCCCCCTTGTACTTACCTTTCAGCAGTCCTGCGGTGAGTCTCCCTGCTCGGTCTCGGTGCCGGGTTGTTCTGCTGAGCGCCGGAAATGACGTCATTACAAGCCTGCACAGAGACTGAGCTTGAGGGCTTGCAAAGGAGAGAGAGGCGTCGAGCCGGTAAGCGAAAACCACTCGGTGCCCCTCTCTCTCCTCCGCTTTAAAAAAAATATGGGCTTGGGGCAGTTGCCCCACTCAGCTCCATTGTCGGGCCGGCCCTGACTGCAGGGCAGCATTTTATCTGGACTGGTCAGCAATATGTAAACATGTTGTGTTCCTGGAAAACATGACCAATGTGGTCACCTTGTTTTGCCAATTAATATGTATACATGTCACATAATTCAGGAGCCCTGTGTTAAGTTCTAGTTTGTCGTTAAGGGGTTAATAGTGAACTCAGGATTCCTTCTGTAACCCCTAGTGTAGACAGATACAGGGGAGCACTACAGTGGGTGCAAATTGCACTGATAGTAGAGCATGACCGTGAAAGTATGTCTGTGTGTGTAGGTGTATGCTGTTATATAGAGTGATAGTGTTAAAGAGCATATGTGTAAGGGAATGGTGTAAGCGTGAGGATTTGTGTGAGGATTAGTGTGTGTTACTGTAGGGAGGAAGAATGCACATTTGTTAGTGTATGATGTCAGTACATGGTGTTAGCATTTGTGTAAGTGAATGTTTAAATGGGTGAGAAAATTCCATTATCACATGTGTGTTTGCATATGGTGTCAGCGTGTTTTTGGGTGATAGTGTATGTTATTACCCTGTGTGTATGTGTGAGGTTATGGTGCTATAGTGGGGTGAGCCCAAGATTAGTGGTACAAGGGAGAAAACTGAGGGAGATATTGTGTGTAAGTACATGGTATATGCTGTCTCTACTGGCCCTTATAAATAAAATGTTTTACACACAGCGGGTTGTGGATACACTTCAGTTATTAGTAGATATATGACGCCGCTATATAAGAGGCAGGTGGAAGCCTGGTGGCACCTTAAACAAGAGGAAATAGTCATTAAAAATACAGGTTTCTTGTTCAATTAAAGTGACAACACAAAGAAATGCACTTAAAACCCTGTACAAGATGTTCTTGTGCCTCATGTATAGTTTGTTATTTGTTAGGATAATGCCTGGAATTGTAACTAACACGTTATATATTTTAGCCAAGGACAGAGCTCTACGTACATAAGGGAAATCCTCGGTGAATATAATCCAGATCCCTGACATTCAAAATCCAGCAGGAGGCCACAAAACCGTTTTAGACTCTCTGGAGTAATGTATACTTTCCTGAAACACTACTGTCTGTAGGTGAGGTCTAATCAGAGATTTGTAAAGTGACATCCCACCTCCCTCCTTAAACTAGAAGCGTCTCTCGTTATAAAGCCCGGCATGGTTAGAGGAATTCTAATGTCTTCAGCCCGTCTGTAGAAGCCTGTGATTTACTAAAACCTGGCATTTTGAGATTCTAGAAAAGGGACATAAGGGGAGGAAAGGGGCAGAAGCAATTGGGTCCTAGAAAGGGACTGTTCTTTGTAGGAGGTGGAAATATATATATATATAGAATTAAATATTATATAATTCGCGTTATGCATCGAGGCTCCTGAATTGCTGTTGTTGACCGTCAGACTTCCTCTGTCCGTGGTCCTGATATTGCCGGCATGTAGGAACTCAGACTCGGCACTGAGCAGCAACATCCATTTATTCATGTATTACAATAGGTCTTACAACAATGGGGTTTACTCACTAAACGGAGAGTTGAAGTCTAAACTCCCTCACTTTACTATTCATAAAAAGATCTGGGACTGAAGCATCACTAACTCCGGGGGGTTCATACCTGTTAATGGGGATGTGAAGAAGTATAAATATGCAGCAGGAACACTGAATACATGATAAATAATTGATAAGTAACCATTACATGGCGGCAGCAGATCGCACGGGTTGAGATCACGGTCCTGTCCTTACCGTTTTAAGCACATGATTTGTGAACGCGGCAGTGACGGCATCAGGTCACACTGGGGAGGAGAATGCGGAGAGCCATGTGTAAGGGATGCTTTAGCGGCACCCACATAGTTTCTCAGAGGGTACAAGTGACCAGGTTGGATGACTTACTGTTAAAGGGGTTCACTAATTCCCCAGCACATGAGCTCTAATGACATGAACAACCCAATTTGTAGGGTTGTTGGGCTACAATTCTCACACTAGTAGCCCAGCCAGCCGTCCAGTTTTCTTTAGGCTTCGTCAGGTCCATGGAATATATCAGACTGGAGACATGGGCATTGCAATCACCTTACATGCGTTGCCCTAATTATAGATAGCGATATAGTTAATAAGCACAGAAATAATGCTTTCGGAGAATTATATTGCCCTGATGATCATTCTGCTGGGGCAAAAGGCATAACTCTTACCCTATTCACAAAGGGCAGGAGAACACAGTAGCCCAGGGTGTTTGTATCAATCTTCTTGAAGGAGCTTTCATATTCGCCCCTGACATGATACTTTGGGCTATTCATCTGGTGACTGTCGCACCTTAAACAGTAAGCGTTTTCTTTACCAATTGAAGGATTTGTAGCGAATGTAAAGTCATGACGTGAGATATATATATTCTCCATTGGTAAAGCAGCTCCTTCCCAGCACTGTCTTTGGGGTCCCAGTTAATTACAGTTCCCGAAGAAAGTGATGTGGAGACAGAGGGACACCACATGCCCCCTCCTACGACTTAAAACCACTGACTCCTCGACATGTTGGCAAACCATGATGATATCGGGATCAAATAATTCCTATTTGCCAATGATCTCCCATAGAAGCCCCCATGTTTTAGGTCTGCGGGGGTCTCTCTTTTCAGCATGCTATATACCCAGGGCCAGTCCAAGGCAACCTCCTACCTCCTGCATGCCCTTTGCTGATGGAACCCAACACCTAGGGCAATGTATGGCCTTCGATTGCGTGTCTAGTTCTGGGTGCCTTCTGCATACTGACAGTCTGCTAAATCATACAGATTACAAGGTTTTTACGCTCACCGGGGCTGCACAGTCCTTGTAACTTCTCTCTCTCTCCCTGATTGATTACGGCAATGTCCTTCTGTCTGGTCTCCCACTTCTCAGGTTTTTTAATCTATGTCAATTCTGCAATTCTGCAGACACTTCTTGGCTTTTTATACTCATAGGACAAAAAAAACCCCCCCCCCCCAGTTTTCAAAAACAGATCTTCCAGGCATGACTTTTAATAAAAGGGACATACTTGCTAAACTATTAACTAAATACGTTTGAAGGAATCCTTAGGAATACAAAATAATAACAATAAATATAATTAATATTTTAGAGCCTCTTGATCCAAGGAGAAATCCGATTGCCTTTTGGAGTCAAGAAGTCATTTTCACCCAGGATGACAGAATTCGAAGCAGCTTAATTAGGGGTTTTTGCCTTTTGGGATGAAGAGTAGGAAGGTTAGGTAGAAGGGTTGAGATTGATGGACTTAAGTCTTTTTTCAACCTTATTTACTATGTAACTAATAAAAGTTACGAACAGCCCTGGAACCCCCTCCAACGTTGGGGCATATTTTTCCCAATCGGAAGCCAAACCAAATATTGTATAGTTCTAAAGGTACAGTTAGGCAAACTCCTTATACTTCACCCAGGGATTCCCATATTAAATATTTATTGCTTACGACAAGTTAAGCTACTCATAGATACCTAGTTTAGGGTAAACCATGTGTCACATGATATATATTGGCACACTTAAAAAGAATACATTTCCCCTAAATTCCAAGCTAATTGGTCCATTTATTTTTACGGAAAAAGTGCATGTATGTTTTACAAAGATCATTTCCTATTTTATTTTTGCATTTTTTTAATTGCTGGGGGGGGGGCTTATGACATCACAATATCTGATCCCTGCATGATAAAAGTCTCCATGATGACAGATCCGGTTAAGACTGAAACGCAGTTTGAGTGGGACGCTAAACAGCGGATCCATTAAGAAACCGAACCAGCTATTCATTTAACAGACAAGCCACAGAAAACTAAACTTAACAATATTGGAAACACAACTCCCCGGCACTCGTCTATCAGACTGGATTTACCAGCCTCCTTGAATATGCATTTAACTATTAATTGTCTGGATCGAAGAGGTAATGATTACAAATGTAATCTGGATTACAAAATGTAAATAAGTTTGCATGATAAAAAAAAAAATTAGAGTAAAAAACAAATTCCCCCCTGTGTACCACACCTAACGCACACAATGTTATTAGAAAAAAGTATTAGAGCTAAAACTTAATTACATCTGAGATCATAGCAGTCAACCACGCTAATGGAGATTAGTCTCTTAGGGAAATTTCCATTTCATTTATCTTAAAGACCTGTTTCCCAGACACAATGCCACTCACTAGTCTCTGCGATGGGGTGCTTGGAAGCCCGGGGTGGCTGAAGCCTATTTAAAGGCAAGATTTATTTTCCCAGAGTGTTAAAACGCAGCAAATGAGAAACAAAATATAATGGATAATTACAGTGCATAAAATTTGCAGATTCACTGAAAAGTAACAAATACAGAGTCGGCTGATGCATCTTCCTTAGTCCTGAAATAAGTTAGAGAAAACTTTGATACCCTGGGCCTCTGCAAGCTCTTAATACTTCATAGGTACGGTGGCTCTATTTGAACGTCCGTTAACCATATCGACCATCCATCAACCATCAACCGAAACCGATAATCCATCAACTGCAAACCGAGGAGCAAAGGACTAACTGGGAAGGACCGGGAATGGATGCCACAGGTGCACCTGCGCTCAAAACGCGTAAGAAATTATTTATCAACATAGGAAACAGATGTTCTATAAAACATACAGAGTGCAAGCTCTTGGGCTGCTGCAGACCTAGGACCGGACCTCACGGGGCTTCCACTAATACCTTTGAGGAGATCTCTCCTAACCTTTTGCTTCTGTAAATTCAATTTGTTATGTGAGGCTCTATATCCTGTTTGCCCTGTTGTACACTGCTGCAGAATATGACGGCGCTATAAAAATCAGTTCATAATATCAGGACATTTGGTCGTCATCCGTCAGCAGATATTAATTGGGGAATTACACGCCAATGCAAGCATGTAAATAAAAAGGTGTTTAACATGTTTGCAGCAAGCGATTCCGGCGACACGTCCATCACTGGATGCGGAACGGTCCGGCTGGATCTTACATGTTGATTTGCATATGGCGCTGTTGCTGTCATCACAAAGGTGATGAGGGTAAGGAGGACATTTAATTGACCTGCGGCTCACTGTGACCTGGATGTTCTGCGCCTGCTGCCCATGGAGGGAACAGTAGATTATAACCTCACTCGAGCAGGCCCCTCTTTTCCTTTTATACCAGTATTTCTTAACGTGATAATCTCATGGTCAGTTTTAAATCTTTTCACCATCCCCTATTGTAACAACGGTACAGAATCTGCTGGTGCTATATAAACAAACAGAACAGAACAGGGATCTAAATATCTGTATTACTGATTGCCATGCACTGCTCATCCTATATAGAACACGAAACTACTGCTCTGTGCACTGCATAACTGCAACCGAACAGGAGGCGATATACTGCTCTGTATAACTGCGAACAGACGGGAGGCGATATACTGCTCTGTGCCCTGCATAACTGCAACCGAACGGGAGGCCATATACTGCTCTGTGCACTGCAAACTGTGACCAGACGGGAGGCGATATATACTGCTCTGTGCACTGCAAACTGTGACCAGGACGGGAGGGCGAGTATACTGCTGCTGTGCACTGCATTAAGGCTGCAATGATCCGATAACGGGGAGGCGATATCAACCCTGCTTTTCTGTTGCACTGGACTTGGTGACCAGACGGGGGCGAATTATATCTGGCTACTGTGCAGTCTGCATAACTGTGCCAGACGGAGGCTGATATCTGCTGCTGTTGGCACTGCATAAACTGCAACCGACAGGAGGCGATTACAGTGCTCTGTGCACTGGGAAACTGTGACCAGCGGGAAGGCGATGTAGTGCTCTGTGGGCACCGCATAACTGTGACCGGGGAACGGGACGGCGAATACACTGCTGCTGGGTGACTGCTATAACTGGTGACCAGACGGGTGGCGATATACTGCTCTGTGCACTGCATAACTGCAACCAGACGGGAGGCGATATACTGCTCTGTGCACTGCATAACTGCGACCAGAC